>CM049798.1:1483321-1555821 GCA_027422405.1 Ptychobarbus kaznakovi
CAACGCAACAGAAGTTTCAGAGAACAGCGCGGATCAGTCACGGGAGGCACGAGGAAGAGTCTGTTCTGAACATCCATCCCCTGCAGTTCCACTTCCCTGCACCGCTGAAGGCCTCCGTCTTCTCTAAAGTTCTCCTGAGTTCTCCAAACTCCTCCACTCGAAACTCGCTGCTGGCGCTCACCAAATGTCACCTTTCATGCCTCCAACTTCAGCTCGACTTCAGACTTGGCACCGATTGTTTATGAACCCATGGATGTCAGCTCTATAAGTGCACTAGGCAGAACTCAGCAAAGGTTGTTGTCAGGACTCAATGGTGCGCTTTCTCTGGCGCAGATGCAGGGAACTTTTCGATCTATATTTACATCAGCTGGTCTGCCTGGAGCTGCGAGTCAGCCTGGCTTATGTAAAAGAAAAAAGGGCCAAATCAATAAGCGCATGTTGCTGCGGGATTCTGAGTGTTGAGTGCAAGTATTTAATAAACACATGCGGGAAGTATGTGTAACTCAAATACAGCTCCTACACAAGGTATTGGGACTAACTAATAAAAAACACTAATTCGAAATACTAATAACTACATTTTTCAGATCAGATGTTTTCACAGTAACAACCTACTTTTTTTTCTCCAAACGAAGTAATACACTGCTCACCTAAAATGTCCACTCACTTATATTAAGTATTGGAATTCATTTAAAGGAATTGGTTCATTAAGGCAGTTAATTTCAATGAACGGTTCCATGAAATGATTCAATGATTATTTTGAGTTATTTGAAAAAAACACTGTAGTGGTTCGTATCCAGCAGCTCTCTCATGGCTTATGACAAACAATAATTAATTTAAACAATATGGAGCCATTAAGCAATCCAAACAATTATTATCAGAATCAATTTTACGATACTTTACATCATTCTTCTTCCAGAATGTTCCACTATGTCATATTTTAGGTCTTCATCACATCCAGACATAATACTCACATTAATTGCAGCATAGATGGTTCATAAAAATTCATAGTATGGTTTATACATTTATTCAAATCATGATTCAGTTTGTCACCTGGCTAATAATAAAAATGAAGAGTTTCATATGTCATTATTGATAAAATATTAAATTTGAATGCAGCTTATTGAGATGATCCAAAGCAATTAAACTTAGTTTTTGCCAGCAGCTAATAAAACAAGAAAAATGACATAAGTTTATGGAAAAGAAGGGAATAAGCCATTTCAGGATCCAATGCCCAATTTCAACAAACCCCTCTAAAGGTTTCATGAAGAACCTTTGACATCCATGAAACCTTTTTGTTCCACAAAATGTTTATGTCAAGAAAATAGGTTAGATTTTATTAATGTTCTTCACATGAAGAAAAAAATATTTTAAGAAATGTTCCCTGAGGGTTCTTGGGGAACAAGAAATGGTGGTTCAATGGCATTGCTTAAAAAAAACACGTTATTTTTAAAGGGGTCAATTTCATGTTTGTCTTTGGAGAGTTACAAGCTGTTTGTGCATATATGAGATCTGTAAAGTTGCAAAGATTAAAGTCTCAAACCCAAAGAGATATTCTTTATCAAAGTTAAGACTCGACCACACCCCCCTAAAACGGCTCATTCAAACACGCCCCCACATGTCTACGTCACGATGTGGGAAGATTTGCATAACTCCACCCAAAAGTATACGCTATGAAAGAAGGCGGAACTATTATTCTCGCTGTAGTATTATTGCTGCCGGTGCCATGTCCTGGAGACGCTGTGTTTCGTTATGAAAGCAAAACTACTTTGTTTGGGCTTCCAAATGTGTACACAAGTAAAAATCAGTGGTTAAGTTGTATTTACAACACTGTTCCAGAACAGTTCAACCCAAATATTAGAGTGTGTGCAGCGCATTTTACGGAGGACTGTTTCCTGAACCTGGAAGAGTAGACTACAATGCTGGCTTGCACAAAGGCTGTTTCTATAGAGCGGGGCAATTCCAGCTTTGTAAGGACAGTTGGTGCTTCTGACTCACAGCCTGTAAGTACGTTTATAATTTGCTACTGACTAATCAAACGTGAGTTTTGAGCCGTGTCGTGTAGTGCTTGTTTGCCGTTTTACGATCACAAATGCAGACATTGTAATGTTTACGCGGCGCAATGCGTAAAAAGACAGTATAAGTCATTATAATCAGTAAATATGTCCTCACTGAATGCAATAATGCCTTGTTTATAATGGGTTTTATTGTTTTTGTCTCATCGTGGCCAGGACACGGCATCGTAATACGGTAAAGGGTGTAACATTGCCGTCTCACGCTTGAGGTATTCGGTCAATCACAATGAACTGGTTAGCTAGTCAATCATAGCACGCCTCGCTTCTCAGAACGATGAGCTTTGTAAAAATTTACGCATTTCAGAAAGGCGGAGCATAGAAGAGCAACAATAATGTACAGTATGTGGAAAATAATGTTTTTTTGAACCTCGAACCATGTAAACACATTGCATTACTCCAAATACATAAAGTAATGTTCTTTTTAGCAACGTCATATGACCTCTTTAGAGTGTGGGAGATGTTTTGGGTGCTTATTGGTTCAAGTAACCACCAGAGAGCACAAACCACTCAGAACAGCTTAGCAACCACATGGCAACACCAGTGAGAAATGTAATTATAATTGCACAATAACCATTGCATGCATCTTACAGCATTTATAGGCCTTAAGGCATGAGCATTTGTATTTGCAAGTCTATGTTTACAGAGGTTTTATCACAGTTGTGATCCATTTTCATAAACGACACACAGAGAACATAGTTCACTCTTCTCAGGTCATGAACGTACAGACAGGGTGATTCTGAGAGCTTGTGAATGAAGAATCGAGCGGGGGAGGGGGGCGATCTGTAGGAGTTTACTGGATTTCACACAAAGAGTCAAAAACACAAGAGATGGCTCAGGATGAGCGGCTATTGTCAAGCAAATAACACCATCACATCAAAGGAGAAACCACTGGTGTGTTTTGAATGCAGAGAGGAAAGGGGGAAGGTGGGATCAGAGTTGGAGGAGAAAACGGGGGTGATGGAGAGGATGTCTGAGACAGCTGACTATTGAAGGTGTTGAGATTGAGAAGCATTTGCCACAGCTGAAGAGAACATTAACGTGGAACTTCTCACAGTTAAAAAATAAATGTTCTTTTGCATTGATGGTTCCATCTCTGGAACCTTTCCATCACACACAAGGTTCTTAATAGTGCACAAAATGTTATTTAGATTATTAAAATGTTCTTGACACTTAGAAAATATGGCTCTTTTAAAAGTTTTGTTCACCGAAAGGTTCTTTGGGGAACCAAAAATGGTGTCACTGCAAAAACACTCTACATTCTAAGGCAGCATCATAATTGAAATGGAACCAAATCTAGAACATTCTTAATTACATCATACTACACGAGCATTATGTACACTCTCAAAAATAAAGGTTCTTTTTTGGAATCTTTGGTTCTATGAAGAACTGTTAACATCTATGGTTAACATCTTTCCGTTGCACAAAAGGTTCTTTATAGTGGAAAAAGTTACTGAATTATCAATACGACCTATAACCAATCAATTCCAAATATAAACACAAAACCATGTGCTATCTGAAGAAAACAAGGTAACAAAAGACTGAATCTAAGTTTTGGTGATTTAAAGTTTACAAGCTACTTTAAAAGGCCAGCCATTTTTGGACTGGGAACACCAAATTAGGAGAAAGATTTTCAGCGCACGCATTAAATCCATCTCAAACTAATCAAAACAGCGTCATTTAAATGACTGCAAAATATTGATTAAAAGTGGCAAAAATACAAATATATGAATCCTGAATAACCGAAATTATATACTGAAACCTTTTTCTGCCTTGGAATAAAAATAAATAATAATTTTCTCGCAATTGAGTGTATATCTCATAATTCCTTACAGTTTTTTCTTACAGTTTTCTCACTATTTTTTTCTCAGAATTGTCCGATATAAACTCAAAAAATGGGGCCTTGTTTATAAAATGTTGCGCAGAAACCATCCTAACTTTGATCTTACGATAATCTCTCAAATATGTGTGATTCATAAAATGAACGTATTCCCAGAAACGTCTCAGGTTACGTATGTAACCATGGTTCCCCGAGTGGGGAACGAGACACTGCGTCCCTAGGGGGTCGCTACGGGGAACGCCCTCAGCGTGACTCGGTCTGAAGATACATATGTAAAAACACCACCTGTTGGCCGGCGACAGCCCATGACGTCACTACCGGCGTGCCACAATATAAGTGCCGCCGGGAGAATACATCATCAGCTTCTTCGTCTGAAGCTTGCGTCCGAAGCCGGCTCGAATCCTAGGGACGCAGTGTCTCGTTCCCCACTCGGGGAACCATGGTTACATACGTAACCTGAGGACGTTCCCCTTCATGGGAACTCGAACTGCGTCCCCTAGGGGTCGCTACGGGGAACGTTATACCCACTTCACCATGCTGAGGGGAATGCAAGCCAATTTCTCAAAAAAGGCGAGCACTAAGCCAGCTCTACCCGGCTAAGGGAGTTGCCCCTGGGACGGCTGATGGCTGTCAGTGATATTATCCCCTTCGGCCAAAGGCCTGAGCTGCATACCCTAGTACTTACCTGTTCTAGGTGCCGGGATTACCGGCCTAGGGTAGAGCTCAAAGTCTTGGAATCAGAAAAAGATTCCTTTAAGGGGATATGGCCAGGCACCTGGCTCACTAGGTCCTGCCGACGATCACTCAGGGGTTACCACTTGCTCTCAAGCTTACGAGGGAACTGTCTCAACAGACCTCTTGGTAGCGTACACCCCTTTCTTTTCCCTTTTTTTCTTTTTTTGGACCCAACATATATGGGACAGGGGAGCGGGGCCCAAGGCACAAGCCGGGGCTTTAACCAACTCAAAAAAGGGCACGAAGCTGTGCGCGTAACCCTACCCTTTCGGGATTTTAGAAAGAACGCAGAACCTTGATGTGCGGACTTACCACTGAGTGGATTTTAGAAAGTGCCCAAAGTCTCGCGTGTGCACTTATAGAAGAACGTTCTATGCCCTGGAGCGGAGAACTACTCATTCCTCGGAGTGAGAGGGAACTCAGACGCTCAGAAGGGAGCGGCAAGCTCATAGATGACCCTCTGGTTGAGGGGAGCAATGCTGGCTCGACCAACCAGGCGAGCGACCTATCACAGAGCTCTGGGGGGCGGAGAAACTCGGACGCTCAGAAGGGAGCGGCATGCTCATAGGTGACCCTCCGGTTGAGGGGAGCAGTGCTAGCTCTACCGACGGCGAGCCCTGGAGAGCGAGAGAACTCATTCCTCGGAATGAGAGGAACTCAGCTACCAATGAGGAGCTCTAGAGCGGAGAACTCACTCTCAGAGTGAGACCTATAACGAGCTCTGGAGAGTGGAGAACTCATTCTCAGAATGAGAAGGCACTCCGCCGCTCAGAAGGGAGCGGCAAGCCCAACCATGAGCTCTGGAGAGCGGGGAACTCATTCCTCAGAATGAGAGGGACTCCCCGCTCAGCAGGGAGCGGCATGTCATAGATAACCCTCTATAGTGAGGGGAGCAATGCTAGCTCGACCAGCAAGAGAGATCACAGAGCTCGGAGGAGCGGAGAACTCATTCTCAGAATGAGAGGGAAACTCAGACGCTCCGCAGGGAGCGGCATGCTCAAAGATGACCCTCTAATGAGGGGAGTAATGCTGGCTCTACCTATAACGAGCTCTGGAGAGCGGAGAACTCATTCCTCAGAATGAGAAGGAACTCAGACATCAGCAGGGAGCGGCATGCTCATAGATAACCCTCTATAGTGAGGGGAGCAATGCTAGCTCGACCAGCAAGGAGAGCGACCTATCACAGAGCTCTGAGGAGCGGAGAACTCATTCCTCAGAATGAGTGGGAACTCAGACGCTCCGCAGGGAGCGGCATGCTCACAGGTGACCCTCTAACGAGGGGAGCAATGCTAGCTCTACCTATAATTAGCTCTGGAGAGTGGAGAACTCATTCCTCAGAATGAAAAGACACTCCGCCGCTCAGAAGGGAGCGGCATACTCATAGGTAACCCTCTTATCGTGAGGGGAGTAATGCTGGCTCTACCCTTGCAGTGGTGACCAGAATGACTGAAGATCCAGGAGGATCCGCAGAAACTCCGAGGGGACTCACGTCCAGACCATCAGTAAGGCAGTTCGAGAATACAGAACCTGCCTGAAATATCATAGGTCCAGCCTGACTGCAGTTCTTAGTTGGAACTCATTCCTCAGAATGAGAGCCTATAATGCTACCCTATATCGAGCTCTGGAGAGCGGAGAACTCACCTCAGAATGAGAAGGAACTCAGACGCTCAGCAGGAGCGGCATGCTCATAGATAACCCTCTATAGTGAGGGAGCAATGCTAGCTCGACCAGCACGGAGAGCGACCTATCACAGAGCTCTGAGGAGCGGAGATGACAACTCTCTCATTCTCGAATGAGAGGGAACTCCGCCGCTCACAGGGGAGCGGCACTATCACAGAGCTCTGGGGGGGCGGAGAAACTCGGACGCTCAGAAGGGGAGGGCATGCTCATAGGTGACCCTCTGGTTGAGGGGAGCAGTGCTAGCTCTACCGACGGCGAGCCTGGAGAGCGAGCGGAGAACTCATTCCTCGGAATGAGAGGAACTCAGCTACCAATGAGGAGCTCTAGAGCGGAGAACTCACTCCTCAGAGTGAGACCTATAACAAGCTCTGGAGAGTTGGAGAACTCATTCCTCAGAATGAGAAGGCACTCCGCCGCTCAGAAGGGAGCGGCAAGCCCAACCATGAGCTCTGGAGAGCGGGGAACTCATTCCTCAGAATGAGAGGGAACTCCGCCGCTCAGCAGGGCATAGGTGACCCCGGAAAAAAACTCATTCCTCAGAATGAGAGGGAACTCACCTTTTTTTTTTTTTTTTTGGCCTTTGCTTAGCCGGAAATTTCCACCTAACCTCGGTCAGGTGAAGTTTACGGTGGTTACAGGGGAATTAGAGAGAAATGAGAGGGCTTGTCTCTCTCTGACCCGCGCCTTTCTCTCACCCTAGCCGCAGGAGGGGGAGGGGCATGAGTCGCGAGACTAGCCTTCTGAGCCCATCTCTGACCCTCAGACCGAGATGGGCTAGGGACCCCTGGTTGTTCGGGCTCAGACCTGGATTATATAGAACCTTATCCAGGTCTTTCAGCAGATCAGTCTGGTACGCCTTAGTGTGCAACGAAGCGACGGTCTGACCTGTGCTTGATATACCCTGCCATTTAAGCGAGATTCAGGGGCTTAGGTGGCCAGGGGGGAGCCTTGAGAGAAGATGTCTGCCACGCAGAGAGATAAGTGTTTATCATCTCTTGCACAGGGGACATCCCCTCATAGCCATTTTCACACAGTGTCAGCATAACTAGTATGCTGAAACCTATGAATACCGAAAAAAATAGCTTTTTTTTTTTTTTTCACTCCTTCTCAATCTCCACATCGAGATTTTATGAAGAAAGGAAGGCTCACTCGAGCTGGGGGTGATTCAAAACCCCAAAACTCGTTCATATGCAGAGAAGAGCACTAGCCGCTGAATCTGATTATGTCAGAAAGATCGCATAGTCACAATCCAGCAGCTCACTCTCGTTCTCGGCCGACGCGCGCGAAAAAAGGGGCGGTCCCTCTTTTCTTTCTCACTCATCGTCCACATCCCAACTGCTAATTTCATTACCTCCGTGCCTCGGCAGCGTGGTCCCGAATCGCGGGAAGCAGACGGCTGCCCCTCTTTCCTCGGAAAGGGAACGGACGAGAGCGGAGCTTTTACATAGAAAAAGCTCACAGTGCACGCAGATTTCCCCTCAAGGACATCGCGTGCGTGCTCCTTGCCCAAACAAAAGACGCAAGATTGTGTGTGTCATCGCGGTGGGTCCCGATTTTATCCACACACAATCTTAAACGCCTTGCTAGTGCTCGCCATTTGATAGAGAGAAAACTGTACTCTTACCAGATTGCACGCTTCAAACAAACCAGTCAGTGAAGACGAAAAAGCTGATGATGTATTCTCCCGGCGGCACTTATATTGTGGCACGCCGGTAGTAGTGACGTCATGGGGCTGTCGCCGCCAACAGGTGGTGTTTTTACATATGTATCTTCAGACCGAGTCACGCTGAGGGCGTTCCCCGTAGCGACCCTAGGGGACGCAGTTCGAGGTTCCATGAAGGGGAACGCATGTACGCTTCTCTTTGATATGCAAAATCTATGAATCGCAAATTATCTTGAATTTTGCTCAACTGAATGGTTTCAGCTCTGTGCCTTGTAAATGACTCCTATTAATGTCATTAACATATTAACATATATTTTTTCTTCTATGCCTAAAATCATTAGGATATTAAGTAAAGATCATGTGACATGAAGATATTTTGTAATTATTCCACCACCATTGATTAATAATAGCCTATGCATTGCTAATGACCTTTTCGTGTAAAGTCAGGTTTTATATAGGATCTACAATGTTAACTATTTAAATATCAAGTGTGTACATCAACACAACAGTGTTTGGGTAAAATGGGCCAGTTACTCAATTTAAGCTTACAATGAGACATTTAATTTTTTACCAGTATATTAATCCTCTCATTCTAAGTTAGAAAATCTGAGAAGAAGAGAAAGAATTAAGAAATATAAACTTAGAATTTGAAAAAAAAAATGTGTGAGATAAAAAGGAAGCTTGTTTCTGCCATGGAATCAAATTAATTAATTAATTAATTAAAATGAAATGAAATGCAAATTTTGTACAACTTTTTTTGACTCTTTTCTTCTAATTGTGAGTTTGTATCTCACAATTCTGACTTTTGTCAGATTTTTTTTTATTCTGAATTGTGAGACACAAACTCAGATTTGTGAGATACAAATTCTCAATAGATAAAAAAACTGTATTTGTGATATTTAAAAATAATATGAAAGAGGATTAGGACCAAACAATTAAAAAAAAAAAAAAAAAATCTTTGCGATTCGAGAAAAAATACATGTGCATCTCAATAAAAATTAGAATGTCATGGAAAAGTTCATTTATTTCAGTAATTCAACTCAAATTGTGAAACTCGTGTATTAAATAAATTCAATGCACACAGACTGAAGTAGTTTAGGTCTTTGGTTCTATTAATTATGATTATTTTGGCTCACATTTAACAAAAACCCACAAATTCTCAACAAATTAGAATATGGTGACATGCCAATCAGCTAATCAACTCAAAACACCTGCAAAGGTTTCCTGAGCCTTCAAAATGGTCTATCAGTTTGGTTCACTAGGCTACACAATCATGGGGAAGACTGCTGATCTGACAGTTGTCCAGAAGAAAATCATTGACACCCTTCACAAGGAGGATAAGACACAAAACATTCATTGCCAAATAAGCTGTTCACAGAGTGCTGTATCCAAGCATGTTAACAGAAAGTTGAGTGGATGGAAAAAGATACACAACCAACGAGAGAACCGCAGCCTTATGAGGATTGTCAAGCAAAATCGATTCAAGAATTTGGGTGAACTTCACAATGAATGGACTGAGGCTGGGGTCAGGCAATCGAGCCACCACACACAGACGTGTCAAGGAATTTGGCTACATTGTCGTCAGAGGGTCTTACCTGGGCTAAGAAGAAGAAGAACTGGACTGTTGCCCAGTGGTGCAAAGTCCTCTTTTCAGATGAGAGCAAGTTTTGTATTTCATTTGGAAACCAAGGTCCTAGAGTCTGGAGGAAGGGTGGAGAAGCTCATAGCTCAAGTTGCTTGAAGTCCAGTTTTTAAGTTTCCACAGTCTGTGATGATTTGGGTGCAATGTTATCTGCTGGTGTTGGTCCATTGTGTTTTTTGAAAACCAACGTCACTGCACACGTTTACCAAGACATTTTGGAGCACTTCATGCTTCCTTCTGCTGACAGCTTTTTAAAGATGCTGATTTCATTTTCCAGCAGGATTTGGCACCTGCCCACACTGCCAAAAGCACCCAACAGTCGGTTAAATGACCATGGTGTTGGTGTGATGGACTGGCCAGCAAACTCACCAGACCTGAACATAGAGAATCTATGGAGTATTGTCAAGAGAAAAATGAGAAACAAGACCAAAAAATGCAGATGAGCTGAAGGCCACTGTCAAAGAACCTGGGCTTCCATACCACCTCAGCAGTGCACACAAACTGATCACCTCCATGCCACGCCGAATTGAGGCAGTAATTAAAGCAAAAGGAGCCTCTACCAAGTATTGAGTACATATACAGTAAATGAACATACTTCCAGAAGGCCAACAATTCACTAGAAATGTTTTGTATTGGTCTTATGAAGTATTCTAATTAGTAGAGAGTGAATTGGTGGGTTTTTTGTTAAATGTGAGTCAAAATCATCACAATTAAAAGAACCAAAGACTTAATTACTTCAGTCTGTGTGCACTGAATTATTTAATACACGAGTTTCACAATTTGAGTTGAATTACTGAAATAAATGAACTTTTCCACGACATTCTAATTTATTGAGCTTTCACCTGTATATATATTTTTTGTCATGGGAACAAGGTGATGCGAACTTGAGGGTTGGCCAACAAAAATACATATTGACTGCAGCGCTTTTGTGTAAAAAAAAACTTCAGTTGTTGATCGGATTTTGACTTGTTAATGTTGCACTCAAAATTGGAGACACAAAATTATTGGAGAAGTCAGTCGCTTTCACCAGATCTAGTTATGACACTTAAAAAAATAAACTGAATTGAAAATGAATTGTTCACTATAAGATCTCTAACAAATATTTAGATTTAGAAGATCGAGGGGTGAATTTGAATTTCGTGACGACTTTAAATTAGTCTTATTACTGCAGTGCTATTGAAACTGTCTGACGGTATGCTTAATACACCCTGATATTAAAATATAGAATAGACATCCTAGTCCACTGCAGAGAGTTCAATGGCCCTAAATCTAGTGGAAAATTAGCTAATTTCTTCGTCATCGTGTTCCAAATGAATTGTGTTTGGTCTGTAAAGACCCGTTCAGGAGGAGATATGGCTGTACATGTGGTTTTCCTCCTGATCAGGTGCTAGAAGACAACAGCGTTTCCACCACGCAGAGGCTGGGAGTCTGTTTTTGGTAGCCAAGAGCAAGTAATTGTTCACGAGATGAATCCGGCCATTGACAAATTCCCTCCTGAGAGCTTTACAGAAATGTTTTATCGCACAAAAACATTTACATGCATAATATGCGTCGGCTCCTTAAAAAAAACACAAAGAGCATTTTCCTGCAATACAGGAAGTGTCAGGACCCATTTGGAAACAGATGAACCCTCCATTAGGTCATACGAAACCCTTCCATTTCCTTGAATTAGTGTGATGCAATTGCATGACAGAGGGCATTGTGGGTCAATAAAAGAAGACGACTTGCACTCATCCTATAATCAGCAGCACACAAGCCATCTCTGGACAGATAAGCCCATGCACTCCGCAGCAAAGTGCTTCCCAGGAAATATGATTAGATACAAGCCTGTGTCGCTCGCAGCGGAGCGGTTGCTTTATTTGAGGTCTTATGTAATGCTGTACGCTCGTCAGCTGTGGAGAAGAGGGGCGTTAATAACCAGGAATGAGATGCAGGAACAAGACAAAAGAATCTAATGAAATATAAGACTAGCTGCTGGGTGCATTTTTCATGGGCCGAGCCCCTTTGTTTCTCTTGCTGAGGGATTTTTATGTAAAAAGTGCAATTAAGGAGGCGTCATAACTCTCTAGATTAGTAATTACTGCCTCATTTCTCCAGAGGACTTGGAAATTAGAGGGGGGGGGGGGGGTCTTTTGTTTTGCTACATTTTGCCTAAAGCTACTGCAACTCTTTCTAAACTTTTCATCTGAGCCAATGACAAAAAACAGTATGCTATTTTAAGTCTCATACACGCACTACTTTTGCAGGACACGTGTGGTTTTCAGGTGCTGACAGCATGTTCTGACTGTTCTGGGTTGTTTGGTTAAATAAAGGTTTATCTGTGCGCAGGGACTTCAGGTTGTAATACAAATGCATGTGTCATTGTTTTAAATAAGTATACTGGAGCTGTTACGAGACCCAAATGGCGATATTTCGTTACACAGAGTGGAATTTAAAACATCGGCACACAAGCAGTTGTATTACAGAGATGTATCACACGTCTTATCAAGCTCTCTTCAGTATCAAACTCCGCTCCAGTTTAGGATCAAACATGTGCTACCAGTTTAATAGATATGACCGGTGTGCTATCAGTATGTGATGTTTCTTATATTACTTCTTGTTTATCTTAACCCAAAACTGAGATTAATGTAAGCAGATTATGTATACAGACTTATTGCAGTTCAGAAAGTTTTGGAACATTAATTAGCACATAAATATTTTTTATCCTTTTCTTTGTCATACCGAATGCCAGCTATTATTGAAGGACTGCATACTATGCATCAATGTAACTAATTAAATAATGGACATTCCTTTTTTGCTTGTAGTTGTATTGCATCATATGGATAATTGTTTATAGAGTAAAATTTAACTTTCATGTAGCACTTTTGTGTTTTCGGAGCTTGACAGTCATTGATCATAATACACTATCAGTGTATGAAAAAGAGCAGCTTTTGTGTGTGGAAGAAAAAACGTGTTTGGATCAACATAGAGGTGAGTACATATTTATTTTAGTCATTTTTACTGTTTTATCAATGAGCACTGCTTTGGGAAGATACACTAAAACAGTAATGTTGTGAAATATTATTACAAATGTCAAATAACTGTTTTTAATTGGAATATATTTTCAAATATAATTTATTTCTGTGATGCAACTCAAAATGTTCAGCATCATTACTTCAATCTTCAGTGTCACACGATTCTTCAGAAATCATTCTAATATGCTGATTTGCTGCTCAAGTAACATTTATGATTATCATCAATCTTGAAAACAGTTGTGCTGCTTCATATTTTTTGGAAACCATGATGCATTTTTCCAGACTTCAGATTTCTGAACAATAGTGCGTGTTTTGTGGAAAATGCAAAAAATGTAATGCCATTTTTTTCCCCATCCACTGATTCATAGAAGGTTCTAATCATCACCTTATATTTTTTGATAAATTAGCTTGATGTATTATAAAAGTATCCTGTAACTTTCTAAACTTCCATTAATTCAAACTAAACTACAAAAATAACTCTGAATTTCTACAACATTATGTCAGACAGAATACATCTGATCACACAATAATAAAATGCCTGAGGCATGCATCACTCTTTACATCAGATAACAAGATAAAACAGCGTATGCTATGACCTTGAATGAACGGGATACATGTAAATCCTGTGCTAATGCTGAGCTGGGACACAATCCCCTGCTCAAACTCATGACAGAAGTCAGTGTGCTTGATATCTCATCCTAAACGCTCATATTAATCTCCTTCACAATGACATGAAGCTGATTAGCAGTCAGATAAAAGCCTGAGCTCTAGTAATGACTTTCATCCCAACACACACTGATTACATTAACTCATTGTTACAGGATAATGTGGTCAACTGTGCTTAGTTTTGTTTTCGCAATATGAGCATTATACTAGAAAGGTGCCCAGATCAGTGCAGATCATTTCTTGCTTCATTGCCTCTCAGATGTGCTGGCTTTTTACCTCTTTCATTTATTGTGGTAATTTGTTATGTTTGCTAAAGTATCACTGTTATTATTGCTCATCATTACTGTTAGTAATTTTAATAAACCACTCACCCTAAATATAATCATTTCAGGGTGTAACTTACCCTGCACTTTATACTGAACTATATATATATATATATATATTCTATATAAATAATCAGTGATACGAATGGCATCACACTTTTACTACAGTGTGATACAAATGTGACAATTGCTTGATTATTTGCATACAGTGGGGGAAAAATGATCTGATCCTCTGCTGATTTTGTACGTTTGCCCACTGATAAATAAAATATCAGTCTATACTTTTAATGGTAGGTTTATTTGAGACAGAATAACAACAAAAAATCCAGAAAAACACATATTAAAAAAGGCATAAATTGATTTGCATTTTAATGAGTGAAATAAGTATTTGATCCCCTATCAATCAGCAAGATTTCTGGCTCCCAGGGGTCTTTTATACAGGTAAGAAACTTAGATTAGGAGTACTCTCTCAAAGCTTGTTACCTGTATAAAATACATCTGTCCACAGAAACAATTAATCAATCAGATTCTAAACTCTCCACCATGGCCAAGACCGAAGAGCTGTCCGAGGATGTCCGGGACACGATTGTAGACCTACACAAGGCTGGAATGAACAAGACCATCGCCAAGACCAAAGAGCTGTCCAAGGATGTCCGGGACACGATTGTAGACCTACACAAGGCTGGATGGGCTAAAGGCCATGGGCTAAAGCTTGGTGAGAAGGCCAACATTTGGTTATGATTATTCTTGGTGAGAAGGCAAACATTGGTTATGATTATTCACAAATGAAACACAAAATAACTGTCAATCTCTCTCGGACTGGGGCTCCATACAAGATCTCATGATCATGAGAACTGGGGCTCATACAGATCTCAATGATACACGGGAGGATCTTTTCAATGAGAACGGTCTCAGGAATCAGCTGGGACCAGAACTAGTCACCAAGAAAACACGGGATTAACACACTACGGTCTTTTCAAGGACTGAACTCACCCGCAGCTGGGACCATAGTCGCCCGCAAGAAAACCCCTGTTCAAGAAAGCACATGTAACAGCCCGTCTGACGTCAATGAAGGACTGAGGAAATCTGGGTGAGCGCCCGCAAGATCCCCTGTGGTCAGATGAGACCAAAATGTACTCTTTTGGCAGCCGTCTGAACTCAACTCGTCAATGTGTTTGGAGGAGGAGGAATGGGTGAAAGAGTTGTGGTCTGCCTATGACCCCAAGACTACCATCCTCACCATCAAACATGGAGGTGCAAACAATGCCGTGGGGGTGTTTTTTCTGCTAAGAGCAGGACAACTCTTTGCACCGCATCAATGGGCCGTGCACCGTCACTCGGGCCAGGGCATGAAATGGGTCGTGGAGGAGGAGGAATTGCCTAGACAGGCCCAAGACTAAAAAACCATCCTCACCATCAAACATGAACGAGTATATCCGCAAACTCATAGAAACATTAAACAATGCCGTGTGGGGTGTTTTGGTTTTCTATTTAGCACAGTGGCTAGATTAACAGGAAATAAACAGACCGCATCAAATGGGCCGTCACCCGATCTAAATATTCCCTCACAGTTTAATAGGCCAGGGCATGAAATTTATGAATTTCTGGACTGATAAAATAGATTATCAGAAATACAATAACAAACGAGATTCTACAGCGTCTAGTACTTCAGCTTCATTCATCGCACCCAAAGAAAAACTGCAGTGCTTTAACTGCAAGGACAGGATGAGCGAAATAAATTATCACTGCAATCTCAAGATAATCCAACAAACATGTTTATTAGATCCTGTACCAACTAAACTATTGAAAGTTTTATTGTAGCCTGTTGCAGAACAACCGCCTTCTTCTATATTATTAACTCTCTCGCTTATTAACTTTAGGTCACGTCCCAAAACCATAAAACAGATTAAGTGGCACCCGATTATTAAGCTCTTATTAAGAAAACCAAAATAAATATTCCTTGTGACTGGCAAATTAACAGTTTAATAGTAATGACCCATTTCAAATCTTCCGAATTTCTTTACTGTCGAAAAATATTAGAAATATCAAAATACATTAACAAACGTAGATTCTGCTCACAGCGTGTGCTCCTTTCTGCTTCAGCTTCATTCATCGACCCAAGAAAGAACTGCAGTCTTTACAAACTATAGGACAGCCCCGATGAGCTAAATAAAACTGCACTTGTTAAAAATTACAAATGACTTGCTTCTTGCGTCAGACAAACAAAACATGGCTGCATTCGCTGATCCTGTACAACCTTGATCTTAGTGCTGCGTTCGATTGACTATAGATTGACATTACCTGTTGCATAGATCGATTACCGCTTCTCAATTATTAACTCCTCGTTATCTTTAGGTCACGTCCCAAAACCATTTAAGCTGGCAGTATTAAGCCTCTTAAGAAACCCAAATTAGATCCTTGTGAACTGGCAAATTACAGGCCCATTTCTTTAAATCTTCCGTTTATGGTCGAAATATTAGAAAAAGTAGTGTCCTACAACTGTGCTCCTTTCTGCAAAAAAATGATATCTATGAACTTTGTTTATTTATTTCAGTCGGGGAGGTTTCAGGCCCCGCCATTATCACAGAAACTGCACTTGTTAAAATTACAAATGACTTGCTTCTTGTACCACAAGACAAAGGCTGTCTCGCTGCTAGTTTTTACTTGTCCTTTATTATTTTTCATTATATATGTTGCCCCTTGGTAATATTATTAGAAAATACGGTTCGATTAGTTTCCTATAGATCATGACATTGTAGATCGATGGACACCAAAATACAGGTATTCAAGGGCAGGCTTTAACCAGATGAAACTTCTAAGACCATCCGATCGCTAACTTTGTTTATTTAAACGGGGAGTCATCTCAATTATCACCAGAGTATGGAGTACCACAAGGATGTCGTTAAAAATATAAAAGATTGTCCTTTATGACCAGTAATTTTCTCCAATTAAATACAGTTGCCTTGGTAAAGACCGATTATTAGACCTAAAGACGGGATTAGTTTCCATTGTTATGAATCTCCTGATTACAATGCAACTAGACGGATGTAATGTTACTCAACTATATATCTCAAACAAGTTAACCAAGATGAAACTTCTAAACTATCTAAGCTAACAGGTGTTATATTAGACAGCAACCTATCTTTTGAAAAATATAAAAGATTTTCCAATGTGACAAAAACAGCATTCTTCCATCTTATTTTCTCCAAACATCTCCAAGCTACGGAACATGTTAAGTGGTTCAGATAAGAAAAGTTAGTTCATGCATTCATTACTTATTGACCTCAAGATACTATTGCAGTCCGAGGATGTCATCTTCAATAAACAAGCTACAGGACATGATGTAGACCTCTACACAAGTTAAAAATCTATTACTCCAATTTTACAGGACTGGCTATATTAAGAAGTTACAACCTATCTTTTGACATATTTCATATTATTACAAAACAGCCTTCCATCTTAGAAACCAAATGAGCTGTTAAGTCTGATGCATCAAAAGTTCCAACCCGCTCCCTTATGTCAAAACTCGGACCTCTATATAGACTGGACGATTGTAGACCTAGGTGGTTGTCACAATAAACAAGGCTGGGTAAGAACCAAGACCATCTGCCAAGACCGCAAGAAAATAGCTGTCATATACTCCAGGATACAGTCTCTGGACCTATTAAGTTCGATTGTAGATTACCTGCCACAAGGCCCTAGCTGGAATTACAATCCAACCCGCTGACCATCGCCAAGACCTTGGTAAAGATTGCTGTCCGAAGGATGTCCGGGACACGATTGTAGACCTACACAAGGTGGAATGAACAAGACCATCGCCAAGACCAAAGAGCTGCCCAAGGATGTCGGGACAAGATTGTAGACCTACACAAGGCTGGAATGAACAAGACTACATCTGCCAAGACAAAGAGCTGTCCAAGGATGTCAGGACAAATTGACAAGCGCTCCCCTGCTCAAGAAAGCACATGTACAGGCCGTCTGAAATTTGCTGCAATGATTCAGAGGAGAACTGGGGGAAAGTGTTTTTCTGCTAAGGAGACAGGACAACTGCACCGCATCAAAGGGACGATGTAAAGTTAGGGCCAGGGCATTGAAAATGGGTCGTGGATGGGCTTTCCAGCATGACAATGACCCAAAAATACACAGCCAAGGCAACAAAGGAGTGGCTCAAGAAGAAGCACATTAAGGTCCTGGAGTGGCCTAGCCATTCTCCAGACCTTCATCCCATATCAAATCTGTGGAAGGAGCTGAAGGTCCAAGTTGCCAAACGTCAGCCTCGAAACCTTAATGACTTGGAGAGGATCTGCAAAGAGGAGTGGAACAAAATCCCTCCGAGATGTGTGCTGGCCAACTACAAGAAACATCTGACCTCTGTTATGGCCAACAAGGGTTTTGCCACCAAGTACTAAATCATGTTTTGCGAAGGGGTCAAATACTAATTTTACTTATTAAAATGCAAATCAATTTAGAACTTTTTTTTAATGTGTTTTCCTGCATTTTTTTGGTTGTTATTCTGTCTCTCATTGTTAAAATAAGCCTACCATAAAAATTATAGACTGATCATTTCTTTGTCAGTGGGCAAAACGTACAAAATCAGCAGGGGATCAAATCTTTTTTTCCCACTGTATGTAAATGAGCAGTAATGGACAGCTGATGATCTAACACAATACAGACAGAGAAACAGGGATAAAGCAAATATCTGCTGATATGAGACAGGCAGTCTGTGGAAGTGTCGGGACAGTAGGTTTGTTAGTGTGAGTGTGTGCCGTTCACACCTCCAGCTGTCTGCACATCAAACACAGGCCTGTGTGTGTCTGCGCGTCCTGTCGCCTGCTGTCTGTGGCTCTCCTCACAGCAGCACCACCACACATCCATTAACCCATGCAAATAAGAGCTACACCACCTGACAGACTCACTTGTGTGGAAGCTTAATTCCCACAGAACATTTTTTTTTTTAAAGATAAGTGCGACTTTTAATCGTATTACAAATTCGAGAACTTTGTAATTAAAAGTTGCAATTAGGCATTTTTATCTCACAATAAGATATTTTTTCCTCACAACTGCATAGTTTATGTTCCACAATTCTGATAATAAATAAATAATAAGTCAGAATTTTGAGATATAAACTCAAAATTATAAATAAATAATTGTTTTGAATTGTGAGATAAAAAGCACAGAAGATAATTAGGGCCAAGCAATAATAATAATATAAAAAAATATTTTGAGATTAAAGTCATTATAATCTGAGATTAAACTCGCATTAGCAAATTAAATTACGAGAGAAAATTGTGTTCAGAGAAAAACTGGCTATTACTTAAGGAACGTTGATGTTGTATACGCCTCCATCCATAGAACGAAACGACTGTAAAGGTAATTGCATAGTTTTTTTCGTATGCATTTTTTTGTATTCGTCATCCTTTCCTTTCAAAATGCTTGCTAGCCTACGGATGTGAAAACGCAGAAAATCTAACCTAATCTGAATTTTTTTATGATGGACTAAAGTTTCAGAGGCAGTGTGTAAAAGTGACTGACACAACGTGAGGTCGTATTTATTTTAACATGCGAACATATCTAACTCGGTGTGCAATGGTCTTAACAGTTGAAAACATTAGACATTTTTGAAAAGTAATAAAAATTTTATCAAATGTAATCAGTTACATTACTTTAATAAAGTAATTTAAAAGTTACACTACTTATTACATTTTAGGTAGGGTAACTTGTAATCTGTAACCTATTACATTTCCAAAGTAACCTTCCCAACACTGTTCAGGGGCCATAGAAAGTGTATTAACTCAGTGCATCTCAGTGTGGTATGGAAACCTCCAATCAGGACTGCAAAGCTCTGCAGCGAGTCGTGCGCTTAGCTGAGCGCATCTCAGGGTCTGCTCTCCCCTCTCTGCAGGACATCTACCTCAAACGCTGCAAAAGCAGAGCTGCTAAAAATCATCAATGACTCAAATCACCCGGTTAACATTCTCTTCTTTTACTGCCATCTGGCAAGCGCTTCAGGAGCATGATGGCAAAAACTGAGAGACTGAGGAGGAGCTTCTTCCCTCAGGCCATCAGGCTCCTAAACTCAAACTCTGTCAAATAACATCTACAAGACTCCATTTAATAAACAGTAAGATATTCATTATTCTCCATCATCCATATTGCTGCTATGTTTATACCCTGTACAACCTGTTTGCACATTCCTCTTGCACATCCCTGCTTATACTATTATTATTTATTAAGTCTACAGTATACTATCCTGCACATTTTATTTTTTGCATATCTTATTATTCTTTATTTGTCTTTTTTACCTATATTTATGTATATTCTCTTGTGTGTTACAATATTTTGCACTGTCCATTGAGCAGACCTGACCGTTTCACTACTGATTATATTCTGTATAATTGAGTATGTGACGAATAAAACCTTGAATCCTTGAATTTAACACTGGACTTCAAGCAACTTGGGCTATGAGCTTCTCCACCCTTCCTCCAGACTCTAGGACCTTGGTTTCCAAATGAAATACAAAACTTGCTCTCATCTGAAAAGAGGACTTTGGACCACTGGGCAACAGTCCAGTTCTTCTTCTCCTTAGCCCAGGTAAGACGCCTCTGACGACAACTGTAGCCAAATTCCTCGACACGTCTGTGTGTGGTGCTCTTGATGCTTGACCCCAGCCTCAGTCCATTCCTTGTGAAGTTCACCCAAATTCTTGAATCGATTTTGCTTGACAATCCTCATAAGGCTGCGGTTCTCTCGGTTGGTTGTGCATCTTTTTCTTCCACTCAACTTTCTGTTAACATGCTTGGATACAGCACTCTGTGAACAGCTTCTTTGGCAATGAATGTTTGTGGCTTACCCTCCTTGTGAAGGGTGTCAATGATTGTCTTCTGGACAACTGTCAGATCAGCAGTCTTCCCCATGATTGTGTAGCCTAGTGAACCAAACTGAGAGACCATTTTGAAGGCTCAGGAAACCTTTGCAGGTGTTTTGAGTTGATTAGCTGATTGGCATGTCACCATATTCTAATTTGTTGAGAGTGAATTGATGGGTTTTTGTTAAATGTGAGCCAAAATCATCACAATTAAAAGAACTAAAGACTTAAACTACTTCAGTCTGTGTGCATTGAATTTATTTAATACACGAGTTTCACAATTTGAGTTGAATTACTGAAATAAATGAACTTTTCCTTAACATTATAATTTATTGAGATGCACCTGTGTATATGTATGTATGTATGTATGTATGTATATATATATATATATATATATATATATAGGCCTATAGCAGGAAATAACACATCAACACATATTTCTCTATTTAATTATTTTGCTCTAAACACATGTTAAGAATCATTTAATAGCCCTAACGATTAACTAACTTTGAAATTATAGCTCAATGCTAAGCATACTGCACTTTTCAAAAATACAGTTTCTTTATTGGCATATTTGGTTCTATGAAGAGCCTAACATCCTTACACAAAAATAAAGGTGCTTCACGATTCCATAGAAGAACCTTTTTGTCTAGATGGATCCATAAATAACCTTTAACATCTAAATTCATATTATAAAAAGGTAATAAAGAGATGGTTCTTTACAGAACCTTTGACTGAATGGTCCTTTGTGGAACTAAAAATGGTTACATTTACATTTAGCAGACGCTTTTATCCAAAGCGACTTACAGTGCATTCAGGCTATACATTTTTTGTCAGTATGTGTGTTCCCTGGGAATCGAACCCACAACCTTTGCGCTGCTAACGCAATGCTCTACCACTGAGCCACAGGAACACTGTTCTTCTATGACATCGTCATAGGACCGAGGGGGACGGCCGGACTTTAGTTTAGCGTGTATAATAGTCTAACTCATATTGTAAAATAGTCTAACTGATTGCTTTTAGATGGAAAAGCTGCCCATAACTCCTGGTCTAGGATCAGTTTTCTTTGTAATGATAGCATAACGACGAAATAGATTTGGCGAACAATCCAGTGTATCTTCTGCTTTGGAAAGCGTCAAATTATTTTACAATGCATTTTCGCAGAGGGGAGCAAAGTAACCAATCAAAGACATGTTTGTTGATATCTACAACGCAATGGCCAATCAGAGGTGTTTAGGTTGGAATCCACGCACTCACCGGTTTTTGTCCAGCGCCGAGTTCTATGCTCGTAACTTCATTAAAAAAAGTTTAATTGTGTGGTCAGTCACATTCATTGGTTAAAACGGAACTTTGTAAGATCGTGATGAATGAGCGCTCTTTGCATGCTGTACATGATAATATATTCAAATAAAAAATAAAACTTGTGTTTTTCATGCTTGACAAGCAAGCACATAGCCTATGACACAGATATATCTAACTACACTATATAGATCAAGATAATAATTTCAGAAGCACAGAGTGATGTGATTCTTTCTGCAACCGAGCCTGGTCCAAACGCAGGATTGTAAGGAAACGGTTATTAAGTACTTGTATTGGCTGCCATGCCAAATCATGCACCTGCTTGCTTTTCTGTTTAATTTAAGTGTTTTTGTGAACGTATATGCTTTTATAACAACAATTGTAACATTTTACAATAAGGTTCCATTAGTTAATGTTAAGTGTTAGTGAATTATTGCAAAGTGTTACCCAAATAATGGATTTTAAGCGTTTACTTTAAACCAACCGCACCCCCAAATGGTAAAAGAGTTGGGGAATCCAAATCTTCAGTCACTGCAAAAATCCCCTCTTGGAAATGTTATGCCATAGAAGAACCATTTTCAACCTTTCAGTGAACAGTCCTTAAAATAACCTCTTTCCATTATGAAGAACCTTGTGTGCAAAGAGAGGGTTCCATGGATGTTAAAGGTTCTTCATGGCACCATAGTTGCCAAAAAGGAACATATATATTTTTTTAAGAGTATGATTTTAGTAGGCATCTTCGCTTTTCTGTATATTTCCCTATACACCAACATTGTGCATGATCACTTGAAGCTATCAAAACGACTACAAGAAATCCAAGACGAAACGCAAGTTGGTGCAGCAAGCTGAATCTACAAGCTTCACACGCACAAACGTTTAGAGCATTTTTACATTCTAATCAAACTTGAAAATCCCCCGTCGTAAAACAAGGAGAAACACACCATCATTTCTTTCTCTGAGTTGTGCAGCACACCTTGGCGTCCCTAAAGACACGTCTCAGACATCAAATTACAGGATTCAAGCTGTGCAGCCAACCACCGCTTTTTCATGTCTGAAGCATATGTATCAGGAATTACTTTTTCCATGGAACATGCCTAAACATACATTAGATTGTAAAAGGCCAGGAAAAGGGCACGCAATGCATCGCCACTAGAAACGAAGAGCATAAATGGAAGAGGGTCCGAGAGGTCTTTCTGCATGACCGAAAAAAGAGATAATTGATAAAGAACAGATGAGAGGAAAGCATCAAAGAACCGAGCCACTCGAGGTCTAATTCAATCATTTATAAAATACGAATTGAAAAACCCTGAGGCCAGTTGCTGTATTTGATTCATTATTTCATAATTTCTGCTTCAGAAGTCAAAATAACCAAAATGAAGCTTTTAAAATGCTTTTTTCTAAGGCATAGAGTAAGTTTAGATCAGATATAAAGATTCTCAATAACTGCTGTAATCTATCATACTTTTCAGGGTTCTTCTACAGTGACTGATGATTTAAAGAAGAAAAGAGCTTATTTTTGTACATGTATTATAATAGACAGATATATGCCTAAGTATGTATTTGCCCGTGAGGGGAATCAATGGTAAGTGCATCATGGCTGCTGCTCAGGGACGTCTGCAGTGTTAGTAAGGTTACAGTCATGCTACACCACCATTATACACTTGAGCAGTGCACTTAAAGATAAATCGATTATAAAAGCATAATCACTCGCCCCGTCCCTGCAATAAACAATAAACAGAGAGCCAGCTGTGCACATACCGCTGTTTGTTTTCCATTAAACCATATTGAGAAATGTTTTACAATTTACTGTACAAAGTACTGTGGTATGTTAAATGTACATGTACGCCTTTAGCAGAGGAAATACTGACATGGCAACATTGTAACTTTTTTACTTAATTTTTAAATTGTATTAATTTTAGGACATCTACCATTGTATTCTATTCAGAGTATCAGAGTAAAAAGAGCAATAAACCATAAATACATTTATTTATTTGCCTTTTTATACTTATATACTTTTTATAAAAAAAATATTTGAAATATTTTTTTAAATCTCTTATGCTCACCAATGCTGTATTTATTTGATCAAAAATGCTGTAAAAATAGAAACACTCTGAAATAGTATTACAATTTAGAAGAACTATTTCTATTTTAATATATATTAAATGTAATTTATTCCTGTGATGCAAAGCTGAATTTTCAGCATCATTACTCCGTGTCACATGATCCTTCAGAAATCATTTTTAATATGCTGATTTGCTGCTCAGGAACATTTCTTATTATAATCAATATTATAAGCAGTTGTGCTGCTTAATATTTTTTTTTGTGGAAATCATGCAGGATTATTTGAGGAATAGAAAGTCTAAAAGAACAGAATTTATATCAAATAGAAATCTTTTGTAATATTGTAAATGTTTTTACTGTCACTTTTGATCAATTTAATGGGTCTTTGCTAAATAAAAGTATATATTTAAATAAAATTACTACTCAAGTTAATTTTAATCATGGTGTTTGGTAGATGCACTATGATCATACCATGGTATTATATTAAGAGCACTGGAGAACTATTTAAATATCAAAGTATTTATACCTGATTCCATCGCTGTACCACGCTACACACCACTAAAGCTAGACGTGTACTGTTACAATGGTGGTTTTGACTATGTTTGAAAACACTGGTATAGAGCCAGAATTGAGGAACTAAAAACTAACTCTGAATGTTTGAACAGTTGAAGGTTAGTTTGACGTCTGAAGGTTTTGTAGGCCTCGTGCAGTATACTTTGGCAGTTCTGGGATGAGTTGCATTTAGACATTTTGGTCTCTGGTTGAGAATTTTGAAAGAAAAAAATCTAACCTAAGTTTGTACTATAACAGTATGTTAGCTATGTCAAGCCAGCATAATTAAGCCTGTATTTCTAGTGCTGTTTCCAGAGAAAACCATCAATTGGCAAGCGGTGATGTTCTGTGCTCCTTTTATGACCAGAATGCATGTTGCACATCTCTAAGACTCATGTGAATCACACTAACATTTCTGCATGCCTAACTGAACACTGTCTAGTATTAACAGCTGAAAGGCAAGACAAGCAGAGCTCAGAGAACACATCCTGACAATAAATAGTTCTCATATATGTTTATCCATGTATATATCAAATAATTACATATTGTCTGTGAATGGCATCAGGCATGCAATATTTCGCCAAATTCTGAAAAAAAGTACTTGTAAGATATAAACTCAGAAATGTGAGATATAATGCAGAATTGTGGGGGGAAAAGTCAAATTTGTGATTTATAAACTGAGAATTCTGACTTTTTTCTTGTAAATCAAAGTCTACATCTTACATTTCTGAATTTGCATCTCGCAATTCTTACATTTTTCTCCAAATTCAAAAATTTTTCTTGAAGTTGCGAATTTATTTCTCACAGCTCTGACTTGTTTTGCAATTCTGCATTTATACCTCGCAATTCCAAGTTTAGAACTTGCATTTCTGAGATAATTCTTACTTTTTTCTCAGAATTCTTAGTATTTTCTTGCAATTCTGAAAAAAAACCTCATAATTGCAAAGCTCAGAATTGTGAGATATAAGTCCAGAATTGCAGAAAAGTCAGAATTGCAATATTCAGAACATTAAAGCATATAACCTACTTTTTTCTCAGAATTGAGTTCTCACAATTCATACATTTTTTGCATCTCGCAATTCTCACTTTTTTCTTCCAATTGTGAATTTATATCTCACAATTCTGATGTTTTGTTGTTGTTTTTGCAATTCAGCACTTATATCCTCCACACAAGCATGACACAGTGCATTATATGTGCACCGTTTCTTCATTCAGAAGCTTGTTCATTGTTGTCATTGGGCAGTTAACACAGAAGTTTCTTTCCTGGGTAATGTCGTACGATCCCCTGAGGCTTATTGCAGCCATTTGAATACTTTCCCCATCAGCTTTGCGGGACTTTAAGGGGTAATTTCAGCACGATTAAGTTGTTATAGTTGACAGTCGGTGGATGTATAGCCTCATCAGCACGGTATGTTGATGATGGAGAGCTGTTAGCAGGAATAGCTGTGTCTGGCGCTCTCACGGGGGACGTGAGATGGTGCACACTGACAGAAATCCTGGATGCTAGTTAGCAAGCAGCAGTGCACTGTCAGGTGGCAGGAGTCAAATCAAATGAGAGCCAAGCCACTCCAGCGCACAACGACAACCACTGTGTCTCATGAATTAAAGATGACTGTATGACAAGAGGGAGGAGACACAGAGCGAGAAGCACCGGCGGAGACAAAGACGGATCAATCCCTTCCTCTCATACTTCTTTGTGGGCCAAAAGCTTGAATAATAAACACAAGTGGGTTTTTTTGGCCAGATGCAACGCGCCAAACGGTGGTCTGGAGCACACAGACACGCTGCTAAATCTAATGGCTTAAGTTGGCGATTTAAAAATAGATAATGACCTCCTTCCTACAAATCGTCACTGTCACATCCAGCTATAAAGGCTGCTGGGAGACAGACACCCCAGACATTTGCTCCCAATCTGTTTCATACTTAGATCCAGCGGTTTGATTAGCTAGGGGAGCAAAGGGCTGGGAAGATGATGTACTTGGAGAGGACGGAGATATTTTATTGGTATTCTGGATGTTTCCAGGATATTAATACTTTCAGAATTGAATATCTAGCCAATGCTGCAGCTATATATATATATATATATATACACACACAATAGGGTAACCTGACCCAGCTGTGGTTAAAAAACAAACCTGTTTTTAGGTTGGTTGGCAGTATTAAAAATTATTATTTTAAATAAACTAACACCTATTATAATATATATATATATATAATCATAATAATATGATACATTTATCATATAATTAATTTTAGCCGTTTATTGGTTAAAAATATATTTTTTAGTTTGGTTGGCAATGTTAAAAATCTAATATATATATATATATATATATATTCTAAAACAAACTAACACCTATCATTAGGGTATACATATAAATGTATTATGGGATTAATTATAACCCTTTTTTGTTAAAAACTAAGTTTAAAAAAACAAGTTACAAAAGAAAACATTTTAAACCAAACTAACACCTATTAAAAATAATATATAATGACATATAATAAATAATATATAACTTTTTTAAACACATTTTTTTAGGTTGGTTGGCAGTAATAAAAAGCTAAATAAAACTATTTTAAACTCATATTTTAATATATATTAATAATATACATAATTAAATGATACATTTATCATAATTAATTTTATTTTAGGTTGGCTAGCAGTGTTAGAAAGCTAAAGAAAATAATGTTACACCAATCATAACAATACATGAATAATATATTATACATTTATATGATCAAATTAATTCTAACCTTCTTTAGATTGGTTGGTTGATATCATAAAATATCTAAATTAATAATACACAGTGAATCATTGATGATGTAATTTATGATGTAGGCCTGTTTGTTGCCAGTTATATAATATAATATAATAAATAACCCTTTTAAAACAAACTAACACCTATGATGATAATAAAATAATAAAAATGAAAAACCCTTTTAAAACAAACTAACACCTATGATAATATTATATATTAATAGTATACATAATTAATTCAGAATCATATGATAAATGATTTATGATATGATTAATTCTATCCCATTTTTACAGTCTTAAATGGTGGTTTTAGTTCCATCGTTCATTTAAATAAACAGCAGGGAGGCTCATCAGCTATGAATAAATAATTAACCTTAATTTAATCTTCCATGTGCCAATCAACCCATCACTATGAGGGAAAACGTTCAGTTTATTGCACCCGCTTCTGACCCAAAAGTGCAACCTTGTGCCAACAGCTCCATTCTCCCTTACACATAATATACCCACCCTGGAACCAGCCCGACAAAATATTTGCTTCCTGTATTTATTAAGAAGTCAAGCTGTGAACCCAACAAAGGGCATGTGTTCTGCATTTAGGTCTAACACTTGTCAGCTCTTTTCTGCGAGCGCTGGGATTGTTTCCTAATATTACGGTTTACGAGGGCCGGTTTGTGAAGCCAGCATTTGGATGTTTCCATTTTAAACCGGTCATTAAAGCCCGTTTGCCGTGCATTTATTATCTACAACCAGGGAATATTCTCAGTCAGTCTTTCCACAAAAAAGCACATGACACTGCAAATGCTGCTGGAAGGAGTGAACGTTAAAAACCAGCATTGGGGAATGAGGAAAACATAAAGATGCACATTACTCAATGACTGTAAACAGCTGACATCATAACCCCTGACCGGTCTCGAACTGTTTGAAAAACCATAATAAGTGTGTTTTGACCTGTCAGACGCCATATTGATGACGTCACTAGACGAGTAAAAGCCATTCGTGCATTTTTTCATCACTGCAGTGGTTTTAAGGGCCCAATATGATCTCAATGCAACATATGATGCTGTATTACGAAAGCAAGCAGTGTTTTTTTAAAGACCTTCTAAGAAACTTTCCAGCAAAAGGAATTTGAAGCTGAAAGCAAGCATTAAACACAGTACAGATGTTTCCACAATAAGCGAAGCAACACTTCTCGTTCATGTACCTTTTTATTGGACTTATATAGAAATACTTAAAAAAAACATGAAGTAGCACCATTACTTAAGTTGTACTTTATCATGTAGAACTTTAAATGTCAGAAAAATAAAACTCTTAATACATTTTCAAATCTTGTTTCAGCAAATATAATATTAGTATTTGACCATGAGGTTAAAGGCCTTTTATCATAAAATAAAATATACTTTGTTTTTAAACTTTGCTCAATAAAGTACATAGACGCTCAAGTAACTTCACCTACATATACATAAACAAGTGATAAACAAATGTATTAAAATAGAAATCCTAAACCTATAGTGGCGCAACAGAACAGAACTCTGTGATACCCACCGGAATCTTATTCATACAAATTTAAAAAGCTTAAATGGTTCCTTTTTGTCTGAACGTACTAAGTTTTATACATTGACATATTTCGTAATAATATAGAATAAAATATGCTTTATATTACTGAATAGAAAATATGCTGGGTGAAACGGATTCAAAAGATTTTTTTTTTTTTTTTTGCTGAACCTAGAAACCCTCCAACCCAACAGAATACTGTCTGATGCACATGTGGTCTCAATCGCCATCCGCTTTGAGTGATATTCAAATAATACAGTGTTCGTTGCCACGAGGCCATACTAAAAAATAAAAAAATATTTGAACCCAGCTACAAAAAAAAGTTCACTGAACTTAAATTAAAATATCTGTAAACATCTTTGCAATACGAAATATAAACTTTCAAGTCAAAAAAGAATAAAATACTTCAATCTGCATTAATGTCATCATGAATATTTAAAACTGGTGGAATTTCTGCTTTATCTATACATATATATTTATATATGTAGGATATGTTACTGTTCTCCCTCAAACGAGTTCCATCACGTAAGCTGCAGTATCTCCACACCGCTGTGAGTCTCTCTCTCTCTCTCGTGTGTGTGTGTGTGTGTGTGTGTGTGTGTGTGTGTGTGTGTGTCAGACAGGAAGCCGTCCAGATTCCCCCGAACTCCAGGTCTGCTACCAGTACATTCGATCAGCGGAATCGAAAGGCTCGTTTATGCTAACAGTCTAAGGTACCTCGGGTGAGACCGTCGGCCGTCCTTACTTCATTAACGCTTGCTTGTGTACAGTTGACTAAAACTATTGATTACTAGGCTTGAATATTTAAAACATGCATTAGATGTTGAAAATATTTGTCCCGAGCTACAGTACAGTATGAACAATGGCCGTCCCTTTTTGGATACTGCAGCTCTACATACATATGTATATACACATACAATAACACACATTATTAGGCTCTCACGAAGTCACCGATGGCGTGTGGACGCCCTTTAGGAAATTATACGTATAGCCTGAGTAACTACAGCATGGCAGATGGGGCATTTGGGCTCGTTCCTCTCGCAGATGCGGTTGGCACACTCCATGCAGAACAGGTTGTGGCCGCAGGGCACCAGAGCTGCGATCACCTCGCTCTCGAAGCACACCGAGCAGTCCCGACTTCCCTTGCGGCTCGTCCCAGATGAGGATGAAGAGGAGGATGAGGAGGATGAAGAGATGGACGAGTCGGAGGGAACGCCAGGGTGATGGGATCCCATCGAGTAACCGGGAAAGCTGAGCGTGCCTCCACCCGGATCGCTGCGCACCCGGCGCGCCAATGGATGCTCGGCCGCACCATTGGCCTGGTGCAAAGGCGGGGACAGCCTGGGCTGGTTGGCTCGGCGCTGCAGCCCGTTGGCATTCGTGGAAGCATTGGCGGGGAAAATGGGCGACGAGGCCGAGGTGCTGTTGGTAGCGCGCTCATACTGTGACCACATCAGGCCCGGCGGCGCCGGAGTAGGGTCGAATCCCGGTGGCGAATTGAAGGCCAAGTCAGCGCAATCGGGCGAGATCACCTCACCACCGTAGACAAATCCATTGTTGTTGTTGTTGTTGTTGTTGCTGGAGGCAGTGTAGCTGAGGGCGGGGCTTGGCGGGCTATAATCGGCCATCCTCGAGCTGCTATTGTTGCCGCCAAAATATGAATCGGTAGAGGCGCTCCCTAAGGAGCTGGAGCTGTCATTGCGGTAATTGGAGAACGGCTTACGACCCGAAGTGGGAGTGACGTTGGAGCTGGGCTTGCTCCACAAGCTGATGTTCCCATGCAAATCGAAACACACGTCGGTGCCGTTGGCGTGGAAGTCGTTCTCATCGGTGAACTCGATCAGGCCGCCGGTGCGCATGGAGATGTGTGCTTCGATCTCCTCCCTGGCCCGGTCTACGTTCTCCGGCATGCCGGTCACCTCGAAAGACGGGCTCTTTGTCACGGCTGGGCGTGACGATGTAGGTGTGCGTCTGCTGCTGGATGCGCTTGATGGTAGCCCCCTTGGGGCCAACCACTAGTCCCACCACCCGATAGGGCACCCGCACCTGAATGGTGGTCTGGCCGGGCAGGTTGGGCGGGCCGGGCGCCGTAGCGTTCCCGTTCAAGCTGCTGTTTTTGTTCCGTGAGGCTCGGATCATGGAGAAGTGCTCGGCGGCTGAGATGATTTCCCTCCGAGCCATGGCTACATCCTCTCGCCTGCCTGTCACAACAAAGACCGGCTCCTCTCCCCGCACTGGAGTTTTGATATACGTATTGGTCTTTGCTCGCAGGGCTTTAATCTTGCAACCTACAATTGTGAGGAAAACCCGAAAAAAAGCACAAATGAGACAAAGCAAACCCAAACGGGCACAAATCAAAAAAGACGCAGAATGGGTGCAAGCACACAGTCTTTGGGGGACAACAATTTAACTTCTCTCTCTATGTTTTTTTTTTTTTTTGGTGCGGCATAAATTCAAACCACATGCTCATCTACTTGACATAGAGGGGCAAAAATAGCACAGACAGAGAAAAAAAATGCATGCTGAATTCAGTATTTTCCAGAGAGTCTGGCGCTCTAATCATGCTGTCAACAACTTGCTTTTTGTATTTAACCTACAGAACGAGTCTTCGCCTAGATGCAGGCTATATAATGATGTTTCCTGGTTAAGGAAGACTATTCCCTATAGGCTACATAGGGAGTGTAAACAAAGTCCATTGAGACAAAGAAAGAAAGAGCCGCTGTCTGAAGAAAACGGCACTTCGCTCTAGATATACACAAGAATATTGTTTATTTAACGTGATGACAAATTAAAGGTAGATATGCATGGGTTGTGTCAGCGCTCCCTTGCTTGCTTTTGTTGGTCGGACATAAGGAGGGCAGTGCAGTTGAAAATAGGCTATAACCTACATTCCCCATGCAAATGACAACACATGCTACAATAACAGCATGCTCGCATGTCTTTGAAGAGGATAATGATGATGATTACCTTGTCTGCCGACGATTTCAGCAACGTGTTCGGAGCTGGGAACGGGAACGCATTCGGTCATGTTCACGCTCTTTCTCCTGGGCTCGTTGTCATACAGCGGATTTTCATCGTTATCCAGACCGAGCAGCGAGAGCTGGTCCAGGGCGATCTGCAGGGCTCTTTGGTCATCCAGGGCGTCCCCCTGTCCACCGCTCCGCTCCATGTCGGCGAACAGCGAACTAGGCATCTTGGATGGGTCTGGAAACAAAGAGGGAAAACTTACAGGAGGAGGGTGGGATTGAGCTGGGAACGGCAGGTTTTAAAAAAGCTCCACTTGTGCGAATTCAATGCGCGCCCTTGCTCCTTGTGTCCAAACTAGTGATAATAAACATTTAAAAAAATCAGTGCAATCCCGAAGCGTGGAATACGCGTTATTCCCGGAGACTGGAAAGCCGGCGGTGGCGATATTCCCCTTTAGAGTTCGCACCCCTCCCTTTCAACTCGTTTCTGTTCGCTGTCTGACTCGCTGCAGCCAGACGGGGCACTACCAGAGAATATGTGCGCATGACGTCACCCCCGGTCTGACGGGGCAGGGACGGTGCAGAGCTCGGTTGAGATTTGCATGCGCCACGCTGATTGGGCGGATTCCGGACCGAGACCGAGTTCAGCCACAGCTCGGCGCGCGCCCCGCCCGTTTCTTTTGTGGTCTTATTAAAAAGCAACATAACACATTGTATGTGCTTTACAGTTATTGTTTAACTTTCTCGTTTTCATGATGCTTCACCCAACAAGTGTGGTTAAGACGTGCGTTAATAAAGAGCTGGTTTACAGAACTGTTTTTTTTATTATTATTGCAATTATAAACAATATTTTTCTAGTGCAAGTATAAACAAAAATAAACTTCAACAATTAAATAAAGCATTGGATGACTTTTACGAATATAGAAATAATACAGGAAGAGGTTTACATAACTGTGTCTGTTCTGAGGTGCATTGTCTTTGAGGGTATGGATTTGCTTTACTTGTTAAAAACTGGCAAAATAAACCAAATAACTACATTTTAAGGTGATAACGCTGAAAATATGCAGATTGTTATTATTAACCCCTAGGTGGCTTCACTCAGGAATTGTTAACATACCATTTTTTACACATAAATACATTAACAGCATATTTGACAAATATCATATACAAAGATCTTTCTACATGGTTTGATTGCCATCATGTTGGCATCACACGACCAAAGCATAAATCATCCAAACAAAGCATAAAACAAACAAACCTAATTATCCATTGTCACAGTGTGTCCATGTTGATAGGTGCCCAAATCCACTGCAATTATTGGGACGATTATTGAGAGCCAGCTTAATGTAAACAAAAACTTATTTGTGCACCTTCAATATTAGTCAAGACCCTAATAATAATCATTTGCATTTAGTGTATAGCTACTTATGTTTGCATCCAATTTAGGTTCTGCAAAACAATTAATAATTATTTTCGGTTTCCTCCAAGTGACCTTTACATGTGCTGTTCAAAAGCCTCAATGAAGGACAACGTGCCAAGACATGCACTCTCTTTGTCTGCCCCCCCCATCTCTCTCTCTCTCTCTCTCTCTCTCTCTCTCTCTCTCTCTCTCTCTCTCTCTCTCTCTGAAATATGTTTAGCAGTCATTCACATTTCGGTTACAGCGTGCTTATAAAGTGAACCGCCACATTTGTATAATTTTATGCATTTATTCAAAACACGCAACGTCCCTGTCCAAATGACACCAGCCTCTCCTCTCACAAGCTACTTTAAAGTGATTGTTAAATCATTTCATTTGCTTGAGATGTCCTCATGTTTACATCAGTAATATTTGGCTGGAAATGCATAAAAATAGAACATTTAATAAAGCCACTGAGATTTGTGAAACTGATTTAAATATTTGTATCAATTTTTTTTAGGCGTCCTGATTATCAGTGCAAAACAAGCTTCATAATCATCTGTTACTGTCATGTTATCATACCCAAACAATGCTCAAAATTCCATATCAATTTATTTACGAGTGAGTGCGAGGAGATGTCTAATCAATATTTCATCCCATCCACAAATATTGGCATAGTAAATGGCTTGTTAGCTATTAACAATACTCTCATGCACTCTGTCGTTGGCCGGTATGTTAAAGAGCACGGTGGAAATGCTTATTGGTGATCTCTCAATGGATCCCAAAGCATACAAGCAAATGCGCCTTTTGTGGCCCGAGTGGGAAGACGGGGTGGGGGCAGGGAAATCTGCTTCTTTTTGCACAAAGAAAATTTCAAACCAATTCAGGGGCATTGAAACGAGAAGCACTGTCTTTGTCACCTCACTCCTGAGGAACAATAAGTATGCTAATATTAACTGCCCCCAAACCTGAGAATGTGAGTCAGGGGCTTTTTTTTTTTGTTCATATTCACCCCTTTTTTATGCTTCTTTTTTAGTTTTAGCACAAGCCAGCTCACAATCTGAGTTTAAGAGCTGCATTGAGAAACAGCTGGAGGTGGGAATTATGCTAAAGCCACATGTATGGCTTATTTCTATGCTTTTTAGCTTCAGAAGCTCAGAGTGAGTCCCTTTGGTTTGTGATTTGCATAGTTATAGAGTGTATTCTGTACTATATTGTGAAATAAAACACTGCCAAAGCACTATAATATATAAGTGTATATATTTACATGTTGACTACTATTCAATATTCACATGTATTATCAGGTTTCATGTGTACTTAACTCTGGACTGCACGCAATGGGATAATGTTGACTACTCTGAATTATATTTCGCATTGCATGTCCAATGCTGATCAATCGCATTTACAGACTGTGGAGAACAAAGGCTGAGGAGCAGCCTCTGTACATGCTGGCTTCATTACTCCTCTCTCACACACACACACACGCACACACACACACACACACACACACACACACACACACACACACACACACACACACACACACACACACACACACACACACACACACACACACACACACACACACACACACACACACACACACAGAGAGAGAGCCAGCGGTCGAAAGCCTCAGCCACAGAGTCTGTTTAAAAACCACCACTTCGCATGTCTTTCCAGATCCGTTTCAAAAGTGTGTATGATTGATGTCCTCTCTGCTGCTCAGATGGAGTGACAGACGGAAGATCATTGTCATGACACAACTTTTACGAGGACATCTTTTTCCTGTTAAACTCGTTTTATGACAGCTCACACGTTTTATTGCATCCCAAGAAATAAGAAAACTCATATAAAAAGATGTGATGGTTCCTCTCATATGAAATACTGTAAGTCTGTCAAGACTAAATAATCTATGAATACAGTTTGAAGGAAAAAAATATATTTTGAATAACTATTACATTTATAATTGATCATGATAATTGTATTATTATTAGTAGTAGTACTTATTTTAATTTTTTTATTATATAAAATATTTAAATAATTTATTATTATATTTAAAGTTAATTTTGTAATGTATTTTTATAAAAAAATAATTATAATAAATAATTGTATTACTATTAAAAATAATAATTTTTATATTTTTAATTATTATTGTTGTTGTTAAAATATTCTATGACAATATTTATATAAACTATAACAGGGGAATTCAGCTAAAATAATTCCTGTATAGGAATATAGGAAAAATCAAAAAAGCTTTTGAATGTGCTACATGCAAGAAGGAAAGAATCATAAGATAAATCATCAGCTGTTTCGCTTAAAATGTAATGAATGAACAGAAAACGAGGCGTTCTATCTCAGATCTTTCTCATATTTTCTCCTGTAGAGTTTCAGAAGAAACCTCAATGATATCTCAAAGTGCACTCAGATTGACTAATTTCTGCAATCAAAACTCATCAAGTTCCTCCGAGTCCAAATTATCTGATCTATACTTTCCACGGTATCACGTTCCTCCAAATGAATTTTAGGAGAAACTTCTGGCACAAGATAAAAATTGCACTCCATTAAGTCTCCTGAGCAATGAAAGAGCAGCCTCTGAGCAATAAAACATCCCTCTGGCTGTGTCACATTATATGCCTTACATATGATTTCCCAAGCGTGCCAGTCAAAGTATAACCCGGCTCCTTTCGAACAGCACCTCGATGAATCAGGCTTTTCTATAAGTTTGCCTCAGTCTTAGTTCATTTAAGATTGTTAGGTAATCTCAGGTCAGCGTGAATAAGCATAGCGCTAGCGGGGAAGACAAACTGTAGGTCATCGCTGCTTGTTTTTCCACATGTCCACCTTTGGCAGCGTGAAGAGGCCGCTTTAACACGTGCAATATTTGCTGTTTTGCATTAGGAGTTAACCAGCTGCTTAGCAGCGATTACCCGGCTGCTCTTTAATGAGAGGAAGAGGGGCTTAGCTTGGCATGACCCAGACCTGTCTGAGTGCAGCGCGCGGCCCTGAGCTAGCTAATAAGCCACCGGTCCCTGCCGTCTGGGTGGAAAAAAATAACAACGGGAACAAAGACAGGGAGGGAGGGAAGCCATGGACAGAAACAAGAGAAGAGAGGTCACAGAAGACAGACTCTGACATCATCTTGTTTGGTTTGTTCTGGATGCATGTATTGCACATGCATTCACATATTCACATGCATGCACTTGTTTTTAAGTGAACGACTGAATAAACCCCACCTCTCTCTCTCTCTCTCTCTCTCTCTCTCTTTGTCTGCGCCACACACAGACACATGGCAGTGTTGCGTAATTGAATGTGCCTTTTGCAGCTCTGCATCACTGCAGCAAAACCGCTTCTACTGTTACGGCTGTGTTCTCAAGCCGCCCAGTTCGTTTCCAACTCCAAAACAGAGATGCGTTCAAATACGCACCGGTGTGGCGCGTTACGTAGGTGAATTTAAAGTAGGCCAGTGCTGCAGTGGTGCAGTGTGTGTTTGCACTGGCCCATCCCTTCGCAGACTGCTACCCGCACTGACACACTGAACTCGAGTGCCACTGATTCGCCTCCTCCCATTGGCTGCCTGCCAGACGCCTGGAGAAGAAGCATGCAGCAGAGCAGAGCGCAGCGGCAGGACAGCTGGGGCTGCTCCCCTACAATGCACCACTCCCACCCAGGCCCTCCTAATCCATTCTGCCTCTGCGCTCGGCCCCTCCCCCCGCCGCCGCCGCCTGCAGCGCCACCGCAGAACCCTTCGGATGCTGTACAGCCCTCTGCGTCTAGCCAGGGCCAGGGAAGCCCGCGCCTATCGCGTTAAATAATAGACGTTAAGTGTGAAAAGCACCAGCTCATCAATATTTAGCAGTCTGGATGCATGACAGTTTTTGTAAAAAGTGACATCATTCTGAAAACGAACACATTAGGTTGTCAGGAACGTTTAAATTATTGAAATTAAAGGGAAAAAAGAAGCAGAAAGCAAAACAGCAAAAACTGGAATTTAGTATTTGCAAATAATAATTTTATTTGATAAGATGCATTCTGAAAACAATTGTTTGTTTCTTGTCTTGTCACATTCAATCACATGTCATGAATCACAGTCTGCATTTTCAATTCAAAACTGTCAGATGTTTGCATCACTGGATGTTATAGAGTGCTGAAGGGATGATGTATTTTTGTAGGCCATAACCCAGACGCGAGTTGCATTTTAGCACTTCCAGTTCCATCGTCCTGGGTTTTTGGTTTAACGCCTGAAATAAGGTCTGTGGTGAACTCAAGCTCAAGACATGTTCATGTTTTACTATACAGCATCAAATATATCAATACCCTCTAAAGCCTTTACTCGTCTTGGAAAAGGTGGTTGCTAACAAGTGACTAAATTAGCAAAGGTTGTCGGATATTAAACATCATCACGCCAAACAGGTAAACTGTTTCTTTCAAGATTTTATAATCTCACTCTTGCAAACTTTTCTAACTCAAACTTTCAGGGCAAATGAATAAAGACTGAAAGATGTATCAGAAGCTTTACAGTGTAGTTCGTTTATCTTTTCAATCCTGGCAACTGTATTCCGGCTTGAAAATCATAAGTTGTGTTCATTTGTGACTGAATTGTGTTACTGATGAACAAAACATGTAAGAATCATAAACTTTCGTTGGTCATAGACCTAATTCTCTTTAATAATCTAAAAGCCCGTGGAAAAATTCTAATGGGTTTATGTCAAGGGAACCAGGGTAATTGAAATTTCTGGGTTGTCCAACAAAAACATGTGACCCCAGACCACAACATTTTTCGAAATTGAGATTTATACATTTATCTGAAAGTAAATAAGTTTCCATTGATGTATGGTTTGTTAGGTCAATATTTGGCCGAGATACAACTATTTGAAAATCTGGAATATTGAGAAAATCAACTTTAAAGTTTTTATATATATATTTACAGTAGGAAATGTACAAAATATGTTCACGGAGCATGATCTTTACTTAATATCCTAATGATTTTTGGCATAAAATAAAAATGGATCAATTTTGACCCATGCAATTTTGGCTATTGCAACAAATATACCCCAGCGACTTAAGACTGGTTTTGTGCTCCAGGGTCACATATGTCATCACTGCAGTGCTTTATTGCTACCCATTTAACATTTCTATTCTAGAAATTGTCAAAATATATTTTAACTTACTCTCTTTCACTGTTAAAACTGAAGCATCGGGCTGCAACTCGTGATTTGATTGGCCATCTCAGACGGAAATGAAGAATGGGCCGGCGTCCCTGCCCAGCGGCACGCTGGTTAATTGAGCTACTAATGAGCAAAGGGAAGCTGTGCTGCTTTTGCAGGGAGGTCAGCGGATAAAGATGCTCCCGTGCCAACTTCCAGTGCCCAGGATGAGATCGGCGACAAAAGGCATCCACTCAAGCCTAAACAGAAGAAACAAGAGCTTTCAGACAGGTCTGTCTCACGGAAACAAAGAAAATAGACCTGCTACAACAGCCCTGAGGGATCATTTTAAATGAAGCAGGAAGAAGGAAGGGATGCAACAATCATCATCACTCACCGTGAGGCTGCAGGAGACAAACGAGACTCATTCACAGACAAACACACAGCATTAGACTTGTCTTCATGCTAACACGTTGTGTTTTTACCTTGCTAAATGTGGTAAAAACAATGCACACATTCTTTGCATTGCACAATAAACTCATCCTGATACATTTTCACTCCTGATGCACTAAAAACCTGGTATCATCGGAACTGGTAATGTGAGTCAGTAGGGCAAAGTTCGTGGCTCATCCTGCCAGCTTGGTTTGGGAGCGTTTCCTTTAACGCATAATAAACAAATCAAGCAGGATCTCAACATTAGCCTTTCCTAAACTACTTTTTAAAGTAAGAATATTTGTAACCACAGACGAGAAGTGGGTGTTCCTTTCGTTGAGTAGGCTGATTAGCTAGGGTTTTTCCCTTAATCAAGCAAGTGCATAAATAAATACCATGTTGTATATGGTCTTCCTTTCATTCGGCATGGAATTGGATCAACCGCACACATTAAGCAGTTTTATTTTTTCCCCAGTCTCTGCATGTTTTCTCTCTCTCTCTCTCTCTCTCTCTCTCTCTCTCTCTCTCTCTCTCTCTCTCTCTCTCTCTCTCTCTCTCTCTCTCTCTCTCTCTCTCTCTCTCTCTCTCTCTCTCTCTCTCTCTCTCTCTCTCTCTCTCTCTCTCTCAGTTCAGATGCATTGCAGCTGGATTCAGTTGAGAAGTAAAATAAATACTATGCTTACACAAGGTAGACGTGAAGTTTGTTTTTGAAGAACTGTTTTAAGGGAGTGTCTTGAGTAGAGCAGGGAACTGAAATTTGAGGTCGCATCCCTTAAAGACCACAATATTTGATTTTTGTGGCTTATAGTAAATCATTTTCAGCTTCATGGCCAATTCTATATGCTAATGTACTCCTAAAAGTTTGTTTTAGCACATAGCACATGCTATTTTTCTTTTGGAAATGAACCAAAATGACTGACTTACCCTTTACTAAATAGACATTTATCCACCAAATGCTTTCTAGAAAAAGGGGGAAAAATATGATGATTAAAATTTGGGCACTTCCACTAGTTCTTAAACATTGAAAAGAAACATACAATGCAGGAAGTGTAGCCAGATGTATTCCTATAAGTTGACATTTGTTTTAGCACCTAATGCATGCAGTTATTTTATGAATCAGTAAAAACCAAGGACCCCCATTTTCCAAAACAATATTCAAAGGCTCTTCATGATTTTTTTATACTTCTGTTGTAATGACAAAGTAAAAAAAAAATGCATTCACATTTTAATGACCAATGAATTTACACGACTTTTCAAGTATTTGTGATTACATGATACAGTTTTTCTTGTTCATTTTTTACTTATAGCAAAATAATGTTTTAATATTGTTGTTATTATTCTTATTTACTTTTTTACTCACAAATAGCATTTCTACCTAATAACTAAAAATTATATTTATTATAGAAATTTTGATTACTTTGAAAGCTTTTATTAAATTCCATTACTTTATCGGTTCAAGAATCAAAATTTTAAATTCCCTCATATATTTAGGTTTGCCAAGACCATGTAAATCCTTATTTCTAAACAAAATTAGTTAAGGAATCACATTCAAATAAGAGACATTATGTCAGATTACATTTGAATTTTTAGCCATTTTAGTTTATTTTTAAGCTTAAAACAGCAAATCTTTACTTTTGTCATGTCAAACTCAAAATGAAGTGCATTCTCTTGTGAGACTTGCTACTCCAACTAAAATAAAAACATTAAAATATGTAAACGAAAACAGTATTGTTTTGTTAAGCAGTCACCATCTTTGAAAAAAAAAAAAAACTAAATCATTAATGCAATCATTAAGGAGTCAGAATTGGACTCAGAATTCTGTTCGATTCCCTTCTCTAAGTCTTGCGGAGGTAGAGACGAACAGGAATCAGATTTGAAGTTTCATTGACTCCATGCAGCATTGATTGCTGCTTGGAAGGCAGCCGGGCCTGAGGCAGCGGCAGTAACAGCAGTAAAGCATGACTCCCTCTCTCTCTCTCTCTCTCTCTCTCTCTCTCTCCTCTCTCTCTCTCTCTCTCTCTCTCTCTCTCTCTGTGTCTCTGTCTCTCTCTCTCTCTCTCTCTCTCTCTCTCTCTCTCTCTCTCTCTCTCTCTCTCTCTCTCTCTCTCTCTCTCTCTCTCTCTCTCTCTCTCTCTCTCTCTCTCTCTCTCTCTCTCTCTCCTCTCTCTCTCTCTCCCTCTCTCTCTCTCTCTCTCTCTCTCCCTCTCCCTCCCTCCTCGCTCTCTCTCTCTTCTCTCTCTCTCTCTCTCTCTCTCTCCCTCTCTCTCTCCCTCTCTCTCTCTCTCTCCTCTCTCTCTCTCTCTCTCAGCACAGGAGCCGCTGCATCGAGGAAGAGCTCTCTCTGAATGCAAGCCCTGTTCTCAACTTGTGGGTCATTCCTCCAGAGCTCTGCTATCTGATCACAAACTGAGTAACTGGCTCCCATACAACCCAAATCAAATCCAAAGAAACCTCTGGCTGATGTGGAAGAAACATCTTTCGTTATGTCAGTTCGCCAAAATTCGTTATCCCCACACACATACGCATATGTATCCGTGCCTCTGATCTGAACACAATCTCACTGACACAAAACGAAGCGGATTCCAGAGGCTCAGGGAATGACATGCTAACAGGCCCTGTGAAGGATTTGCTGTTTGATGTGCAGTGAATGTGAAAGCCACAGTACTCACAGACGCCAGAAGGGGGAACTCGACAAGACCGCCAAACAAAGACATGTGCGCAGTTCAGCAGTGCTGTGTGGAGTGGACTCATCCATCAGTCCAAACTGTGTTCAGCATCGCTGAAGAACCAGGAAAAACTTCTCACAGATGAGCCGCTACATCCACAGTCCCACACCGTCACTCATCACGCTCATTTTCACTGAAGGAAAGAAACGCCACGGTTACAAAACAATTCCTTTCATCGCTGAGATTCCTCATATCTGAAGGGTCACAGACAGTTTATTAACAGATCTATAGCAACACTGAAAAAAACTAAATCTGTATTTTTGTCATGTCTTCCATTACAAATATCTAAACATCCGAAGAACAAGATCAATTAAATTGCATAAAACAATAAGACTTGGTTTAGACTTGGCAATAAAACATAATTTGTGTGTGTGTGTGTGTGTGTGTGTGTGTGTGTGTGTGTGTGATGTGTGTGTGTGTGTGTGTGTGTGTGTGTGTGTGTGTGTGTGTGTGTGTGTGTGAGAGAGAGCGATAGAGAGAGTGTGTGTGTGTGAGTGTTGTGTGTGTGTGTGTGTGTGTGTGTGTGTGTGTGAGAGAGAGATAGAGATTGTGTGTGTGTGTGTGTGTGTGTGTGTGTGTGGTGTGTTGTGTGTGTGTGTGTGTGTGTGTGTGTGTTGTGTGTGTGTGTGTGTGTGAGTGTGTGTGTGTGTGAGAGTTTTGTGTGTGTGTGTGTGTGAGAGAGAGAAGACGATAGAGAAGTGTGTGTGTGTGTGTGTGTGTGTGTGTTGTGTGTTTGTGTGTGTGTGTGTGAGAGAGAGAGTGATAGAGATTGCTGTGTGTCACGGAATTTGTTAATATATTGTTTAAATACAAAACAGTTCTTTTAATTTGTAATAATAGTTCACAATTTTGATGTTTTTACTGTATTTTTCATCAAATACCTGCAGCCTTTGAGAGATTTCTTTCAAAAACAACTTGAATGACAGTTGAAAGGTGTATTTATTTTAAAAAGAGAAAATTATCATATGATTATTTGCATTTGGATGTTTGTGTATTTAATTAGATTATACAGAGATAGGCATTGATCATTTAATACATGAACCATAGCTTTATTGAATTATTTGCTAAATATACCATACAGAGATGTATGCAGATATCAAGGTATAACATTACTTCTATTAAAAAGGTATAAAATGACTCACATTTTGTTCATACCACCCACCCTGACAGTATATCAGCTGAATTCTTCAAATGACTAATACCTAAATGGTACATTTGCCAGACTGAATGACCCATGACTCCACGGGAAGAGGGTGGGGGGGTCAGAGTCAAGTAATTCTCTTTAGAAGTTCAGTCAGGTTCATTTCTCTCATTTAATCTTACTCAACAGATTAATGTTTGGAGAAAGGTAATGCTATAAACCATTATAATATGCTGATTTGCTGCTTAAGAAGTGCTTCTTATTATTATGAATTTTGTGGAAATTGTGATTCTTTGAAGAACAACCTTTATTTGAAATTGCAATGCTTTTACTGTCACCTTTGATCAATTAAATGCATCCGTGTTAAAAGTATTAACTTCTTAAAAAATACACATGTATGCTAATTTAATAACTAATATCTGCATTGCACCAATGTTGAGAATTATTATGAATTGCCATATTTCAGAATGCATAAATGCATGAAATTGAGGTTTTGCAAGTAGAGTTTGCACTTTTATAATATACTTGTGTAGAGGACGTTTCGGGTCTTAGTCTCCCTCATGGTGAAAATTAGACCTCAAATAATCCCAGAAAGAAGCCGTCATGTTGTTCTACTGACGAGAAACATGCACATTCTCTCCGGAGCGCATGTAATACAGCGTGTGTGGCCGTTTTTACATCAATATGCCAGTTTCCAGGCCCAGACTTTGAAGTGGTGCTCGTGATGAATCAGGCATTGGAACAAATGATGCTGTGAAGCAGACAAGAAACAAATGTTTGAGGGTCACAATTCTGCGCTTACCTCCACTGCCATTATGAAGTATCATCATTACTGATCCTAGCAATGAAGAAAACACACAGCATGGAGGTAATAGCTAGAAAAGGCCATGTTAATGCTTCACTGGCTAAATGGTGGTGTAAAACGGACTGATATTCAAAGTAACAGCAAACCGTCGGTTGTTGTACTATTTGACATTTTGGTCAAACCAGAGCTGCTGACCTGAACAAACTACAGTTATTCTGTATCATATCTCATCTCATATTCTTTAAATACTATATTTTTACACTAGCCCACAGAAAAAGTCACATTTGACTGCTGTTTATCAAATGAACACTTTTATTTATTACAAGTTATGTATTGCAAATGCAATTGTTCCTGTTCCAATCCCACAATGCAATACAGCCAACCTTCCATTTTCTCTGTGGCAAATAAAGCAAAAGTGATAACAATCACACACTTTAAAGGAATAGTTCACCCAAACATGAAAATATTATGAAAATGTACTCACTCTCAGATCATCAAAGATAGATGTAAATTACATTTACATCACATAGTAGAGTGAATGGGTGCCGTCAGAATGAGAGACCAAACAGCTGATACAAACAATCACAAGTAATCCACACCACTCCAGTCATCAATTAATGCCGTGTGGAGTGAAAAGATGTGTGTTTGTAAGAAACAAAGCCGCCGTTAAGGCATTTTTAACTTCAAACAGTTGCCTCTGGCTAAAATATGAGTCGTCTATCCATAAACTTACAAGCGAAATCAGTCCAAAACAGTTCTAAACAATTATGTTAGTGGATTTTGATGTGAGGACAACAGATGGACTTTTTCACTGAAGGAATCGTTATTTGGGAATATGGATTCATATTTTGGCCAGAAACAATGGTTTAAAGTTAAAACGTCTTAATGGTGGATTTGTTTCTCACAAACATGCAGCATTTTACTTCACAAGATTTTAATTGATGGACTGGAGCGGTGTGGATTACTTGTGATGTTCTGATCAGCTGTTTGGACTCTCATTCTGACGGCACCCATTCACTGCAGTGCATCCATAGGTGAGCAAGTAATGTAATGTGTTCTGATGGCCAAACAAACTCTTCTAACACATCAGATGGCCTGAGAGTACATTTTCAGCAATTTTTTTTTGGGGGGGTGAACTATTCTTTTAACCTTTGATAAAAATGTTAAAGTAAAAACTGCATTAAACATACAATATACTGAGGTCATGATGTGACAACAATGTAGTATTGCTGAATCTTGCATAATGTTTTACAGCTCATACTGTTTTACTGTGCATGTGTGCAGTACACTAGCATACAGTATGCTTTATATGCATCAAAGTAATGGTAAAACTTAAGTAACTACTGTCTAAAGTTTGCAAATAGACTAAAATGGCTAAAACTTTTAGGAAGCAATGTAATAAAAATGCTAAAAAGAGAGAGTTTTTACTAAGCCATTTAATAACTGTGCCAAAACAATATACAGAAGAACAATTGGGACTGACAAGCTGTGTTCAACAATGCACTCGCTCTTTTTGTTTTCACACCATGAAGGGTAAAATCATTCAGAAATGTTAAACTGTTAGATGAATAAAAGTTAATGCTGAAATACACAATTTGGCATTTAATTACGAGACAATTAATGTAACTTGCTCAGAAGCACATAAAAGTTTGACATTCTGGCATAAACATTTATTTGGCAATAGCGAGGCTGTCTGTATTTGCTTTACGCCCACTGATCGCCAGACTTTGGAGGTTACTGTACTAGTTGTAAAAGTAAGAGATGGGTGCATTCGAAGCCGAAGGCAAAAAAAAACATAATGAAATTGTCACTCACGGACTTTACAGTCAAAGCGGCCCTTTAAAGAGTCCCTCTGTCACAGTCCGATCAATATCTGCAGACAACAACACAACACCTCACAGCATAATGAACTGCTCACAGGCACGATCGGCTCCGGGACGAGAGAGAGAGAGAGAGAGAGAGAGAGAGAGAGAGAGAGAGAGAGAGAGAGAGAGAGAGAGAGAGAGATCGAGGAACAAAGATGGAGAGATGAATTGCGAATAAAATAAAAGGGGACTAAAAATGGCAAAAAAAATAAATAGAGCACTGGAAGGGGACTAAAAACGGCAAAAAAATAAAATAACATACAAAAATTTGGGCCGAGCTATCCCTTTAAGACTGGCATCACTGGCGAACCTTTATTTCTAAGAGAGCGAGGTAAATTCAGTATAACAGAAAGGCAAAGCTTAATCTTTTAACTTCCTCTCGACCACAGGGTGGGCATTTGTTTGTTTTGGCACATTATGCCGGGCAGAAGCGGGCATCAGGTGCCGCTGTGCCCATCTTTGATCAAGCACACCAGCTGTCTACACACACAGCCTGAATCTCAATATAGCATCTTTATTTTACATAACCATATCCACTTAAGACACATCGTACACGTCTGAAACAGACACAAACCAGAGCCGAGAGGACCAAAGTTCAATAACACTCTGAAAGGAGAAGTATCGAGTGTAAATAGCCAACGCTAAGGTGTCTTCAGGGTTATATTAACATCTAGAAATGTTTATGTCTACAATGCAGCATCTTATTTCCATTTTTCCACAGCGAAGAATTTTTATGGGCTGTTTTTAAGGATCGTGTTTATGTTCCTACGCTTTTTTCTCTCTCGAGCTATAGGAGGTTTTGTCAGCCGATGCCTGGCGTCTGGCCTGGCAGCTCCAAGAGCGCGTTCGCTTATGAAATCCTTCATGACATTAGCTGGCAGGGTTAATGGTTTTAAAAGCAAAGAACGGCTGCTGAAAGAAAGGAGAGCGCTGTCAGACGCATAAACATCCCTCGTCTTTCATAAGCTCTGGGGAAGATGGTGTGGGGGAGTCGCTTCGATCCAAAAAAATCCACAGACAGGAGGGGGATACGGCATCTTTTCCTCAGTCGCTCTGTTTTTCATTCGCTCACTCTCTCTTTGTGCTATTTGACCAAGTGTTGCCTGTGAGAGTTTGTGTGGGTGGACGGGTCAGATCCATCAGCGAGATAGGGGTCTCTCTCTCTCTCTGTCTCCTCTCTCTCTCTCTCTCTCTCTGTCTCTCTCTCTCTCTCTCTCTCTCTCTCTCTCTCTCTCTGTCTCTCTCTCTCTCTCTCCTCTCTCTCTCTCTGTCTCTCTCTCTCTCTCTCTCTCTCTCCGTCTCTCTCTCTCTTCTCTCTAATCTCTCTAATGGCTCTCTCTCTCTCTCTGAAGTCTCTCTGTCTCTCTCTCTCTCTCTCTTCTCTCTCTCTCTCTGTCTCTCTCTCTCTCTCTCTCTCTCTCTCTCTCTCTCCTCTCTCTCTCTCTGTCTCTCTGGTGCTCTCTCTCTCTCTCCTCTCTCTCTCTCTCTCTCTCTCTCTCTCTCTCTCTCTCTCTCTCTCTCTCTCTCTCAGGAGTGTGCAGGTGTGTTTTCGGCTGGAGATGTTGTTCTCTGTGTGTACTGGAGTGTGGTAATTTGCTGGGACTAGGCCCAGATGGAAATTGTTTTGGCGAAGGGAAGGAAAAGATGGAAAAAATCTCAGAAAGGAGGAAAGATAAAAGTTCACACTGGCACAGAAATCATCATTATAAAGCTCTATGGCACTTTCCTCGAAAAGGGTTAAAATATGGCCTGAAAAAAAATCAGGTCCGAAATACAGAAATACTTTCAGAAATACTGACGGGAAAAGCCAGGGTTGGTTACAGAAATGTGATATGTCTATAAACAGCTTAAAATCCTGATTTGCTTGAAAATCTATAGCAACAATCGTGAACTAGAAATAAAAATTTTGTGGGACAAAATTCATGTAATTAAAAATGATAAATAAAATTTAGGGTCCAAATTATAACTAACTTTATTAAGTAACAAACGTTTTTGTTACTTGACAAAATAACTGTTAACTGAAATTACAAAAATAAATAACTGCAAATAACTAAAACTGAAATAAAAGATTTGACTATATGTCTAAATAATTCTAAGCAGCTAAAAGTGCAACAAATATGTAACTAAATGATGTTGACAAATTCACATCATATAAATATAAATATATGTATATATATATATTATTTGACTGCAATAGCAACTCTGTTACAAAATGTGTGACTAAATATCAAAATAGTTTGGCCAGTCAGGCAAAGATACAAATATAGAATGTGTTTAATACAGGTTTTATATTAAATATGATTTTATCAAGCATATATCATATCTCACAGGTCTCACGACATCAAACATTGAATGTGAGCCTTTAATGCTTTTGAAAAGGGCATCGAAGTGTACCCTCTTGAAATGTGCAGAACTTGAGCAGTACAGATGTGCTCAAGAGTTTACTCAAGCGTACAGAATCTGCAAGATGCTTATCATTTTAAGAAAAAAAAGGATCATAAAAATGACTGGTTGCAGCCTCTCGTGATAGTTGTGTACGCTGGACTTTACTGGACCTGCAGGACTTTTGTCTGCTGCTGCACAGGACAAACCAGAGACTCATAAACAACTGTCACAGAAGGCTACAACCAGCTATTTATGCCTCAGACCACACATGACATTAAGAACCGAGGGTTTATAATATCATTTAAACAGGATCATTTGTGTAATTTCAGTTATTTGGTCATCTGGAACATACTCAAATATCTGTAATGCAGTTCTAATGTATTTATAATACTGTTCAAAAGTTCATTTAGGCTATTATTCCCACGGCAAAGGCTGACTATATTTGATCAAAAATACAGAAATAATATTGAAATATTATTACGGTTTAAAATAACTGTTTTGTATAATAATAATATTAGATTTTTCAGCATCATTACTCCAGTCTTCAGAGTCACATGATGCTTCAGAAATCATTATAATATGCTGATGCTCAAGAAACATCTGTTTTTGTTATCAGTGTTGAAAACAGTTGTGTTACTTAATTTGTTTTATTAGATATATAAAAAATTCAGGATGATGCGATGAATAAAAAGTTAAAAAGAACAGCATTTAGTTGAAATACAAATCTTTTGTACCATTATAAACGTCTTTACTGTCACTTTTGTTCAATTCAATGCATCCTTGCTGAATAAAAGTACAACATGCACAAACCTGATGATCACGTTCTCCAGCATGATGTCTGAATGTTTTTAAGAGCATCCTGTGCTTCGCCATCTGTTCAAAGAGTGTAACTGACATTTCTGAAAATCCTACCAGGTTTAAATTAGGTTGTTAGTGACAGATTTTCAATGCGTCTCAGATTCTTGGACCCCACTGTAAGTATAACACACAGATATCTCTGGATAGCATAAATAAACAGTCAAGTGTTAATCATAGATGGTGGAGTTTGGACATCTAGAGCCAATTATGGATGACAAGGGCTGAGAACATGTGAAAACAGAGGGATGAGGCATGAGTAGAGGAGCAGATGTTAGGGGAAAGTCCCTGTCTGTCTCTCTGCATGCTGCAGTTTTTCCCTCAGCACTACATCATGAGCACTTTGTACTTGACTGGTGTTTAGCTGCTGTTTGCCAGAGACACATTATTAATCTCTCTCAGTTTGATTCCTCGCAGTACCATAACTGAAAATAGTCTTGTTTTTATTGTTTTTATTTCATCTCATTTAGCACCACACAAAAAACATTCTGTGCATGCAATAACTCACACAGTACTGAATGGATGGATGGGACGTACGGAGCTGCCGGACCGGAAGGACTGGACTGATGGAAGATGGATGGATGGAGGATGGACGGACGGACGGACGGACGGACAGACTGATGGATGGATGGATGGAGGACGGACGGACGGATGGATGAATGGATGGATGGATGGACGGACGGACAGACTGATGGATGGATGGATGGGAGGATGGATGGATGGATGATGGATGGATGGATGGACGGACGGATAGATAGATGGATGGGAGGAGGATGATGGATGGACAGACGAATGAAATGGATGGATGGATGGATGGGAGGAGGGTTGGATGGATGGATGGATGGATAGGAGGAGGGATGATGGATGGACAGACTGATGGATGGATGAATGGATGGGAGGAGGGTTGGATGGATAGGAGGGATGATGGATGGACGATTGATGGATGGATGGATGGGAGGAGGGTTGGATGGATGGATGGATGGATAGGAGGAGGGATGATGGATGGACAGACTGACAGAGGGTGATGAAATGGATGGATACCATAATACAATGATGGATGGATAGATAGATAGATAGATAGATAGATAGATAGATAGATAGATAGATAGATAGATAGATAGATAGATAGATAGATAGATAGATACCTGTACATTCATTTAAAGAAAAATGTTATTTTAGAAAGGTATTTTTAGTAGACCGAGTAAATCAGTCTGTCTGCTGTGAGGACAAAAGAGAGGAGAGATTTCTGCCGGCCAGCAGTCATTCACTCTTCAAGTGCACAGACGGCTCCTAGTGAGCATGTGCAAAGGTGACTAATGCAGCGGCACTCTGCACCGCCGAGGGATTCATGGGATACGAACATGTGGGCGTACAAATGGAGTCGGCCCTCTAAAAAAAAAAAAGAAAAGAAAAAGAGAGAATAAATAAAATAAATGAAGGTGTGTGGAGGGGGGGGGGGGTGTCTGACACAAATAAGAACTAGGAGGTGGAAGACAGAGTGGATGTTGAGTCAGATGGATATTATGGCTCCCCTCGCGTTCTCTCTGCCTACATATTTGGCCCATGAGCCTAGTTTGTTTAATTCTAGTATGCATTAATCTGGAGCTCGGCGACCTCTGTGGCATAATTACTTCTGTAAAACTCACATACGCATGCACATGGATCATTGTACACACTGCAAACAAATTGATTACAGATTAAACGCTAAGCTGGAGGTGCTCTGAATGAGCGGAGGAGAAAAGAAGTGCCCACAGCTCGCTTAGCGTCCTAAATCGAATCAGAGCCAATGGGTTTAAAATTCAATTTAAAGGGAAAAGCACAAAAAGCCAGGTCGAAAGGAAGAGGGAATGGCTTGAAAACGGAGCCATTTGTGCGTGATAACGATCAGCGGCCCACCTCTGGACTCGCATACAGACTCACAAACCGCTCCATCCCAAGGAGAATGTAAAAGAGTTGACTTTCCCTTCAGCGTTCAGTAATGGATTTCATTTTGTGGTCTGACATGGTAGTATTTACATTGCACAACGCAGAAATCAATTTCTTAGTCAGTATGATTGAATAAATCTACACTGGCAGTCCAAAGCTTGAAATAATTATGATTTTTTATGTTATTGAAATAAGTCTCATATGCTCAGCATGCCTGCATTGATTTGATTTAAAAAAGCAATACAGTAAAAACAGTATTTTACCATTTAGAATAACGGTTTGAAGGTAATGTTTGTGTCATATGTTTTGAGCATTATTTTAAGCATAAACCTTATTAAAATTGGCCAGATTAGTGCCTAAAACAAGAAAAAAAAAACAGATTTGCCAATGACATGAGAAAAATATTAAGATTTTAACCTTGATTTAAATATGTATTCTCTGAACACAAATCACATTACTTTGTGCAGTTTTGCTTCTCAAACAAACGTTTGTTTGCATCCTTGTTTCAAGGTTGTTTAGGCAGTTTTACTGGAAAACAAAAAATACTTCAAAAAACTATGTTTTTCAGGTCAACGGCTTGCACAATGATTTATGGCTTAACTTGTCTAATAGATATTACAATAATCGAAAACTAGTAGCTGATCAATTGTGCCAGCTTTCCAAATTACTATTAGTTCCACAAATTAAAACTGAAAAAAAAAACAAAATAAAATAATTATTAATAATTTAACTTCATTCAAGCTCAAAAAAAAAAAAAAAAATTGATTTCAGATATCTTAATTGACGTCAGTAAATTGCATTATGTTTATTAGACATGTATCAACCTGCTAGACATCTATCAGTATTAAAGGAATACATGTCAAGTCAAGTGGTTATAAAAATGCACGCACGCACGCACGCACGCACGCACGCACGCACGCACGCACGCACGCACGCACGCACGCACGCACGCACGCACGCACGCACGCACGCACGCACGCACACACACACACACACACACACACACCCACACACACACACACACACACACACACACACACACACACACACACACACACACACACACACACACACACACACACACACACACACACACACACACACACACACACACACACACACACACACACACACACACACACACACACACTCTAAAATACAAATATTCAGAAGCAAACAGAGGCTAATGAGTTTCTTGAGTTTTTCCATGTCTCTGTGTTTCAGGGAGGTATGGGGCGGCGTTCCCAGCGCTCTTATCTTATCTGAATGAGGTGAACATCCCTGATGATGTTCAGTTCAGACTGTGAGTGAGTAATGTAGTGATATTACAGTGAAGTCAGTGTGCAAACCCTCAGCAGAATGATTTCATTAGGAATCACACGTCTAAGATGCTGTAGAGTCAGTCGAGCATTCGGAAAACTAAAACACGAGAGTACAAAACAAATATATAATGAAGAGTTTCCTTACATATAAATACATTTATAGCTTTCTAATACAGTGATTAAAAACATGCAAATTACTATATCAAATTAATCAAATGTGAGGCAAAACTTTGCTGTATCATTATTAAAAGCAATGAAGGATGAACTTAGACCCTCAATTAGGAAGTTAATTAGAAAAAAAATATATGGGACTAATATGAAAAATATATAAAATGCTAAGACAAAAAAAAGAGTGGTGTATGTTTCGCAATGAATAAATATGGCATATATATACACACAGACAGACAGAGAAAGAGAGAGAGAGATTGGGAAAAAATGGAGAATTAAATATTTTCAAGCAATTTTTAAATAGAATTTCTGATATGCAAACAAATTAAATTATAATTAGTTTTTCAAAGTTGGAAATAATGGTTACTTGAGTACATTTTACAAGATAACACTATTTCAGTCTTTCTACTTCAAAATGTCATGTTTAATTAAATCTTAGTTGCAGGGTTTTTCTGCAATTATTTGTCAAATTTACTAGGAATTGATTTTTTCAATGTATAAGATAAATAAATTCCACCTGTTGAATTTAAAGGCATTCCCAATCCTGAAAAAAAAGGCAAAGTTAAGTGAAAGTGCAAAGAATACACCTGGAAGTCATTGCTGTGCAGCAGAGATTATGTCCGTTTTCAATAGTGAATATCCATGACAAGGCCTGACAGTCCAGGATTAGGCCTCGTTTGAGTCGAAGAAAGAAGCACTTAAGATGAAATGTTTTCTTAAGCAGATGATGGTTTAATGATGAGTTTCTGTGGGTGAGATGGGAAAACGCTTATGCCTGAAACACTGTAATATAAAAACATAGATGTCCCGTGTCACGCAGGACAAATGAGATCAACGATTATGAGCTGACAGATGAATATTCAAATCAATCTGACACGGCGTCTTTAAGGATTTAAAGAAGTGTTTCATTTCTGCGCAAAAATACTTAAATGGCTTGCAAAGTGTTTCATGTAAGCCTAAAGAAACAGTTTCCCCAAGCGAGTCGACTGACATGCCGGGATCTGAACGTGCTAAAGCTTCATAATACATCACATGCAGACAGCTCCTGTAGACACTGCAATGTGTTTTATTTGTAATGGCATGGAAATCATTAACGTTCACATAAAATCAGCCAAACGGTTCTCTTGCCAGTCTCCTATTATGTATTATATCAAAGGTGAGTTTTGAATTAGAGAAGACAGATAAGAACAGGAGTATGTGTAGTGTTGGACTGGGTTAGTATCTAGCTTTACATACAAACAAGCCAACATGAAGACATTTGAAACTATTATAAAGCCTTTTATAACCTCTTTTAAAGGGACAGTTTGCTCAAAAATGACATTCTGTCATTGTTTACTCACTCCCATGACCATCAAAACCTGCATGCTGTGACATTCTGTGAAAATTGAAAAATTCAATAAATGTGCAGATATTTCCCATACAATGATAGCTCAACAGCTCAATAAAATAACACCATAAAATAAACTCAACGCAACTCAACTCAACAACTCAACTCCACAATCGTTCAAAATTTTGAGGTTGGTCACTTTTCTATTTGCTTTGAAAATAAGTCTATTATGCTCACCAAGCCTGTATTTATTTGATCAAAAATGCAGTAAAAACAGCACAATCGTACAATATCATTACAATTTAAAATAACTATTTTATATTAATGTATTTTAAAATGTAATTTATTTCTGTGACGCAATGCTGAATTTTCAGTAGCAAGCATTTCAATATACAGTCTTAATTATTATTTTTTTTATCAATGTTGAAAACAGTTATTATTTTTGTGGAACCCATGATTATGTGTTTTGATTAATTTAATGCATCATTACAAAATACTTACTAAATTCTTAAACAAATAAAAAACAAAAACTCACATATTACTGTACATCTACATCTTACTGACTCCAGACTTTTGAACTGTAGTGTTGCTCTATAGAAAGAAAATTATGGCATATGGGTTTCAAATGACACGAGGACGAGTAAAAAAATGCCAATTAGCATTTTTGGATGAACTATTCCCCTAAGTTCCTTAGAAAACCATCTGTGCTTCAAGAAACCCAGGAGGACTTTGCTTTTGCTTTGTTAGCAGATCTAATACAGTGATCTAAAGCCTTTAATGTTACATCAGAAACTTTTTCACCCCTGAAGAACGATATAAACACATCAAGAAACCTCTAACAACATTCCTGCAGCTCAATCGCTCAAGCATTGGTTTCATTGGTTAAATTCCCAGAGAATTCAAGTAGGGATAAAAACGATCGCTTCAAAGCACCATAAGTCAACTTTGGAGCATCTGCCAGATATATACACATAAATTTATAGAGGGAAAAAGTGAAATATAGAAGGGGAGTCCATACAGTGCATGTTCATAAACGTACTGTGCACACACACACACACACACACAACACACACACACACACACACACACACACACACACACACACACACACACACACACACACGCACACACACACACACACACACACACACACACACACACACACACACACACACACACCCCACACACACACACACACACACACACACACACACACACACACACACACACTCCTAAGGGTTCAAAGTGCTGCATGTGTCACTCGACCGGGCATCAGAGGCTCGGTTCAAATGCTGAAGGGACGGCTGACACAACAAGCAGCTTTAAATGAGGCTGGGCAGGCAGCCGAAGCCATAATGGCACTGCCAGAGAAAACACATGACTGCTAAAGGAAACGGCTTATTTTTATGACAAATGGAGTCTGCTGGTAATGTGGCTTCACAGCTCCTGGAGAGATCCAGTGATCTCATGAGCCGCTCGCTGCCCTGGGCCATTAAAACCACATCTCCACACGCAGGAGTGAAGTCATCCCTTCCCCACAATGTCACGCGCTCAGCTGAGAAACATTCGCTCGGTTTACAGCGTTAGAGAAATACTGCTTTCTTGCTGTTTGATCAGATTTAGTTTAAATATACATGTTGAAGTTGAGATTCTCATTGCATTTATACAAGCTATTTCTGCAGTTTTTGGGTGAAGTAATGCAACATTTAGGTTGTTTTCCCTGAAACTCTTAAAATAAGTTGTTGTTTTGTCTCTCACCTTGGGTTTTATGTTATTTCAAATCAAACGCCATCATCCTTGAACTTTTTCCTGGTGTTATATGGGCACAATTGTTCGGTTTCCATTATTCCAGTTTTCTTTTTAAAAAGTGCTTTCATAACCCGAAACCTTACTTTTCAAGTGCTTCAACACTTCAACACCAGCCTCCTTTCTAGTACATAACGCCCACTTCTCACGATCCATTCAATTCCTGATGGATAAAATCAAGTCCTGGCCTACATTTTTCTTCTTGAATAAACGGCTTCTCTCAGAAATACAGTAGAATACAGAAATGAAATGGCACAAAACAGCATCTCAAGTTTTTTTCCAAAGGGTATGTGGGCTTTGGGACTGGTACAAGCATTCAAACGCTGGGGTCAGTTAAATCAATAAATATACAGAGAGCGGAAGAGAAAGAAAGAAAAAGACCTACGTTTAAGATTTATGTGTCTCTGAATTGCATATAAACATGATCTATTTTCAATACACTGTTTTAAAAATATACAGATGCACTTAATGTGATGCATATTTCTCAATCATACATAATTGAAACGATAAGACTTCTGTTATTAGTACTAATAAGCTAGATGTGTTTTAAATAAATAATAACCAGATTTATATATTATCAATAATTTCAGTTTGTTTCAATATCATACATCCTAACTAAATATTTCATGTCTCACAATCTAGACATTTTCTTAACCATGCTCATACTTTTTAATTTAATAAATTAAAATGTTCCATAATTAACAGATTTATGCTGATTCTCAGGATTTTGAGTAAATAAATGCATTTTGAAAGTATGATTATTAGAATAAAATAAAATTGATGCAAATAGATCATAATAAAGTGCAGAAGTCTTAATCTGTTTATATTATGTATGACTGACTTATAAGTTTATTAGTTTGTTAAAAATGTGTAATATAAATAGATGGAAATGTTATATGCATTTCAAATATATAAGCAACTGTTGTCTACACTGAAAATAATAAGAAATATGTATTGAGCAGCAGCGAATCAGCATATTAGAATGATTTCTGAAGAACACTGACGACAATGATGCTGAAAATTCACCTTAGCATCACAGGAATAAATTACGTCTTAAAATGTATTCAAATAGAAAACATGTATTTTAAATATTAATAATATTTCAGAATATTACAGATTTTATTGTATTTTTGGATAAAATAAAGTCTAATAAGCAAAAAAAAAACTTTTTTTTTTTTAGATGTCATCTAATTTTAATTTTTTTTGGACACACAAGACAAAATGACTTGCAGTATATTTAGCGGTCAAATACTAGTGGACAAAGTCCAGGAGTGAGTCCATCAGCGCCACCCTGCAGCCTGGCACGCTTCAGCTGGCATTAGCCTCTGACTTCCAGGCACCTACAGCACATTATTTGGCCTTTCAGCAGCCACTGCCAACGGGGGCCACCGCTCTGGCACAGACCCACGGGGAAACACCACCTCCACACAACAGTCCAACAGCCTGTTAACATCCTCACAGTGGGACCTCCGCTCAACTCTCTAAATGCTCTTTAAGAGGAAGAAAAGACGAGGGGATTGTTGTGCAGGAGCTCTGGGAAACGCATTAGCCGCCGATTGTCTCTCTGCATACTCCTGGCTGTTTCTAATGAATCACTAGAGAGAGTCTAGAACAATCCATACGCAGGAGCGATGGAAATACAAGCCTGGCTCGTTGAAGTGAGGGCCACGGCTGCGTTCCCTCAGGGCTTCAGGAGTATACTAAAGAAAGAGCAGGGAAAAAAGCTTTTGTGAAGTAGGGAGAAAAGCAGCATCTGCTGCAACGGTGAGCCGAGCGCCAAGTTAGCGTGACCGCAGACGCCCAAGACCCCCCTCTGTTTTCATCCGCTCATCGGCCCTTGAGTAACAGGAGAGATCGATGAGGTAATACCTCACAAAAGCCTCTGAAAACAAAGGCAATTAATTTCAGGACAGCAAATGCATTGCATGCATTGCTTCTGAGCAGTGAAAATAATGTGTAAAAATAAAAATACACCATACTGTCATGTCCGGGGCACAATAAATCTACTTTTAAATCTAAAATGCCAGAGGACAACAGAGAAACAGAAAGACAGAGATTAGTAAATATTAATTCACCCTCCAAACCTGTATGACTTAATTTGTTTTAAGAAAAACAAAAGATGTAAATAAATGTAATAGCAACGTAATAAAAAAATATGAGAAATAAAATAAAATATATATTAGATATTTAGTCATTTAACAAAAAAAGGAGAACTTATTAAAAAAGAAGGTATTTAGTAAAATGTCCAAACTGCTCTAAATAAATTAATAAATGTCTAGTAAAAGTAGTCCATATAAATACATACATTTAAATACAGATCCACTTCTATTGAAAAGATTGGGGCCAGTAAGTATTATTAATGTTTTTGAATACAATCTTTTATATAAACCTGTATAATTGACCCTAAACCCTGTATATAACCCTGTGTATATAACCCCGTATAATTGACCCTAAACCCTGTATATAACCCCGTATAATTGACCCTAAACCCTGTATATAACCCTGTATAGAACCCTATATAATTGACCCTAAACCCTGTATATAACCCTGTATAGAACCCTGTATAATTGACCCTAAACCCTGTATATAACCCTGTATAGAACCCTGTATAATTGACCCTAAACCCTGAATATAACCCCGTATAATTGACCCTAAACCCTGAATATAACCCTGTAAATTGACCCCCCTGTAATAACCCGTATTGACCCTAAACCCTGTATATAACCCCGCATATAATTGACCCTAAACCCTGTATAGAACCCCGTATAATTGACCCTAAACCCTGTATATAACCCCGTATAATTGACCCTAAACCCTGTATATAACCCCGTATAATTGACCCTAAACCCTGTATAGAACCCCGTATAAACCCTAACCCGTATAATTGACCCTAAACCCTGTATATAACCCCGTATAATTGACCCTAAACCCTGTATAATTGACCCTAAACCCTGTATATAACCCTGTATAATTGACCCTAAACCCTGTATAGAACCCAGTGTAATTATTGACCCTAAACCCTGTATATAACCCGTAAATTGACCCCGTATAAACCCCGTTGACCCAAAACCCTAAACCTTTATAATTGACCCTAAACCCTGTATATAACCCTGTATATAACCCCGTATAATTGACCCTAAACCTGATAGAACCCTGTATAATAAAACCCGTATAGAACCCCGTATTGTATAGAACCCCTAAACCCTGTATAGAACCCCTTATAATTGACCCTAAACCCTGTATAGAACCCCGTAACCCCGACATAGAACCCCGTTGATAAACCCCGTATAATTGATAAACCTGTATGAACCCCGTATAAATTGACCCCGTAAATGTATATAAACCCGACCCCTAAACCCTGTATATAACCCCGTATAATTGACACCCTAAACCCTGTATATAACCCGTAACCCTAACCCGTATAGAACCCCGTATAATTGACCCCTAAACCCTAAACCCTGTATATAACCCTGTATTGACTAAACCCTGAATATAACCCTGTAATATAACCCCGTATAATTGACCCTAAACCTGTAATATAACCCCGTATAATTGACCCTAAACCCCGTATAATTGTATACCCCGTATATATAACCCCGTATAATTGACCTTAAACCCTGTATATAAACCCCGTGTAATAACCGTATAATTGACCCTAAACCCTGTATATAACCCCGTATAATTGACCCTAAACCCTGTATATAACCCCGTATAATTGACCCTAAACCCTGTATGATAGCCCCGTAATTACCCTAAACCCTGTATATAACACCGTAAACCCCTGTAAACCCTGTATAACCCCTGTAACACCGTATATTGACCCCGTATATAATTGACCCTAAACCCTGAATATAACCCTGTATATAACCCCGTATAATTGACCCTAAACCCTGAATATAACCCTGTATAACCCGTAAAATTGACCATAAACCGTATAATTATATAACACCGTATAATTTACCTAAACCCTATATAACACCGAATAACACCGATAAACCCTTGACCCTAAACCCTGTATATTTTGTCATACATAAGCTTTGTGTGAGGAAGAAACCAATATTTGAGTCAACATTGTTTCAAAGAACCAACTGACATTGTTTTGTGTTGTTGACATCAAACCTGAGTTCTTAAAAGAGAGAAGGTTTAACACGAAATAACTTTGCAAATTTCCTTTGTACGCAGTTATTATATTATTTAAGATGACTTGGAACAGACACATGTATAGTGTTTTTATGTTTTCTGGAGCTTGACATTGAAAACTAACTGAAACATCTGCAAAACATCTTTTATGTTCCACAGAAGTTAGTCGTACACGTCATTTACATTTTTGGGTGAACTTTTCCTTTAACATGCCATTTCTACACAGGGCCACTGAATGTGTTTTCACTCTGTTCCAACATTATGTAAGTTTATTACTTTAACAGGTATGTTTTTTTATGAGATGATATTGAGATATTCACTCACTCACTCACTCACCGTCACACACACACACATACACACACACACACCACCCACACAACACACACCACACACACACACCCACACACACACACACACCCACACACCCACACACACACACACACACACACACACACACACCACACACACACACACACACACACACACACACACACCCACACACTCACACAACAACCACACCCCACACCCCCACACACACTCACACACACACACACCCACCCCCACACACACACACACACCACACACACACACACACACACCACCACACACCCACCCACACACACAACACACACACACACCCACACACACACACACACACAGGCTCTCTTTACAGGAGGCGTGCAACTCAATCAATTTACCCATGAGTCTTTGCGTTAGACACCACTCTGTAGCCTTATCCATAATTCATGCAGCATCTCCCTCTGGCCTGTCTAACGTTTCTACTGTACCATGCAGTGGATTTTATGGTGTATGTGTGTTTTCTTTTATTGAATAACAAACGAGTGTCGTTCAACATACAGTAAAGAAATAGGACCTCTGGAAATATACAACAAAGCAGGCGGTTTGCTGAATGATTTTGTGTGAGGGTGTGTGTTCTGCGAGTATTAGTGCAACAATCAGAGCAAAAAGGGAAAAACCTCTGGGACTCTGTGGAAAATGTAGATGATTTGAGGCAACATGCGTGCCGGAGACTGCTGGCCATGCAACAAATATTTGGGCTTGGTGAGATTTCTTAAAGTTTCTTATGCTCACCAAGGCACTAAAATATTATTACAGCTTACAATAACTGTTCTCTATTTGAATCTATTTTAAAATGTTATTTATTCCTGTGATGCAAAGCTGAATTTTCAGCATCATTACCGTCCATATATATTAAAATGTTTATATATATGGATATTTCCAATGCATCAGTTGAAAATTATAACAAAACTAATATTAATCATCACCTTTGTGATTACACAAAGCAACAGCTACTTTAGAAGTCAACATAAAATCAAAATGTACCTCCATTTACATTCTTAATACATGTCTCTGTTTGTATCGAGAACAATTCATTGTAGCAAAGTATTCGCAATCTTCATAATTTCATCAAAATGGAACAGTTACAACGAGTTCACTGTCAAAAGAGACATTTTTTCACAATCCAATTAATTCTTGGCTAATAAATCAAGTTCTGTCCTGCTTTTTTAACGTTTCCCTCAGAAATATGTCAGATCTCAGTCAAACGCTGTGAATGGTGAATCATGTTGACTCTGAAGCTGAAGTGTGTCATCAGGCTGATCATTGAAAGATTAGGCCAGATTATGTGAAACCTGTTTGGAAACAGTCATTATGAACAGCAACCGGTGCTGATAGTGTTGCTGAAATCACACCCGGAAGTCTTAAAGGCAGGTAAACTTGAACTGTTCTCAACCTTTGCCCAGCACAAGAACTCTGGACACCTGCTCAGCTCATCAATCAAGATAACAGCGAGCTAACCCTCTCCTCAGCCGCTTTTGTGTGTCTTCTCCAATCACACGCTTACTTGAGTCGGGGAATCCCCTCCACGGCCACAGTCTCGTCTTATTTGTTCCTCTGGTTTTCCGTCCGGTATAAAGAATCACGTCCTGTTCTTCCCAGGATGCAGCTGAAGATGGGCTCATAAAAAGAAAACATGCAATCCAGATTAAAAGCATCATATCTCAAACATCTCATGTTGCTGAAGGTGGACGGTACGAGTAATTTAATATCACAGTAACCATATAAACTATATAAAGCATACAGCTAATTTTGCTGTAGACTGAATTAATAAAATGTGTTTTTTTATCATTGTAATTATTAGTTCATAACCTTACCAGATATTTTGGGATAAAACAGCCAAACAAATATTTCCTTTTTTAAATTATTTATTTTAATTAGCTTTTATAAAAATAAAATATTTATTTTTGATTTTATAATCAAATTGTTGGTGCATAAACTGCTTGTGACTGTTATTACAAGCAGGGTTATTGTATTTAATTAAAAGTAAAATTAAGACTAAACCCATTTGTTTTATTCACTTGAAATAGATGCTAACTGGAATCAACTAGAATACTTAATTTAGTTTACCTTAATATACTAAATAAATCAAAACTATAACTGAAATGAACTCAAATTAAAATCCAAATATAATAAAAACTTATTTTATATTATTTATGCACTATTATAGTTAAATTTTTCTTTACAAATGAGTTTTTATTTCTCACATTTGAATAACTGTTATGTGCTATTTTTGTTAAAAAATATTTCGACAGTTTTAATTTATTTCAGTTTCAGATTTATTTCCATTAGCAATATTATTACATAAACATATTTCAGCTTGCCTTTCTATTTATTTAAGTCCTCTAATATATTATAATAGTTTACATCTTCTAATATCTCTATACTGCTAGGCTTTATTTAAATTAACATTTAAAAATAGTTTTAGTTATTTAGTTATCATTTGCATAAAAGCGTGCAGTGAAACTAGTTGTGAGCTTGAGTAATACTGATTATCTCTAACTGCTAGTCAGACTACTAGTTTCCTAAGACTTAACATAATGATTGTGTTTATGCAACTGGCCACACATTATTGAATCAGATGAACACACAGATGATAAATCTCACATTATATAACACAACAAAAGACTCAAATAAGAAGACATTCCTTTTTAACACAGCAATGTAAACGAGTCACACTGCTGTCAGCTGCAGCTTTAGTTCCACCGAAGGTCTGCAGATCCAGGGCTTCATAAGCTTATCAACATTATCAAATCAGATTTTCAGCAAGCAGCTGCTCCTCAGTCGGAGATAAAACTGCACTGATATGTCTTCTTATAAAACAGGAGCTTTCGGCTCTGAAACCTGACTGGATCACACCACGACAATTCAACTCAACATTAACACTCAACATGCTACAAGAGTCAACTTTCCTCATTGTGCTGCTTGGCAACAGACCACGCTTAAGCTAATGAACCATATAACATGGCAGAAATGATTCATAATATATTTAAAGCAGATGTGTGGGAAACTCACGCCACTGGTCAAGTCTATTGCTGTAATGTTTTAAAAGCACAGAGTCCAGTGTTCGTTCTTCAGGATGCCAATATGGAAGGCATTTTAACATAAACAAGGATGCATTTCACCTTTAAAAATAGCCATAAACAGATTCAATAGTGCTCGTTGTGAATTTAAGACACATTCAAACCCTGTAATATTCACTTATTCCATTCGGTCTATTTCACTTGTGCACAGGATAACGTCACTGTAAAATACTACACAATATCTTATTAAACTCCTGATACACCGGTTTAAAGAAATAAAAAAACACCACAGTTTATTGGCATGATAAATATACAGCATAAAAGCTGTGTTTTCCTGTTTATTTTCTCCGGAGGAATTTTTAATCATGAAAAAAAGATTAATGCAAATTTATGAATGAGAAAAAAAAGATACCAACGGAATGAACTTTTTCCCAAGAAGCATTGATTTTGAGTCATTTGATGTAACATAAGTACAATATAAATACTTTTGACGAAAAGTCATTATTATAAGTAAACAATAAAAATAAAACAATAGAACAATATTTAAAATGGTGTTGCAAACTAGATGTTCACTATTGTTTAAAATGTTGGGGTCTGTATGATTTCTGTTAATGAAATTAATAATTTTAATCCTCAAGGACACATTAATTTAATACGAGTTAATAATATTAAAAAATTCTATTTTAAATAAATGCAGTTTTTTTAGCTTTCTTTTCATGGAAGAATCCTTAACATTTTTCAGTTCACAAAAATAATTTTATAATAATAAAAAAAAAAAATTAAGCAGCACAATTGTTTTCAACATTGATAATAATAATAAGGAATTATTTCCGAAGTATCATGACACTGAAGAATGTAATGATGCAGAAAATTCAGTTTTGATCACAGGAATAAAATACATCTTAAAATATATTCAACTAGTAAACCATTATATTAAATTCTATAACATTTCACAATTACTGTATTATTTTTGATCAAATAAGTGCACACTTCAAACTGACTCGATGTCATCATTAGCAGAGCTTCACGGAGGAGAGCGGTCACTGGTGACCTCTTTAATCACCACATTTATGTTTCCATAGCTTTTAGTGACTCTGTCTTAAAAACATATACATCACCATTAAAAGTCAAGTTCACTACTGAAAAACAGCACAGTCAATGTTACAGTACAGAGCCTTAAATAAACGCAGGAGACGTGTTCTCCAGACGCCGCTGGCGCAGCCGTACATCTCTCTAATTCCCCCACATGGCCAGTAAATAAGCTCTGGAGTCTAATAGCTGTGAAGGCCTGAGTGGAACTCGCCCTTTGCATTGGTTAAGAGTTATATCTGCAGCATCTGAAGGCTTTGTCTGTTCTGCTGACTAAAGCCATTCCTTCCACTAAATTATCCCCATTAGCTTAATGCAACATGCAGGTCATTAGCCTCCGCTGCAGAAGTGACCCGTCTGGGATCAGTCCTCGCCACGGGGTGCTGTGAGAGGCAGGCTTCAGTCAGTCAGCTACTGACCAATCATGTGGAAGAGGATCTCACTTCACAATGTTGCATTATGATCCATGCATAAAGTCTATATATGATTTAATGGGAAAATACTATACAAGAGCCAATTATAATCATTATGGTTGGTTGGTGTTTTTTTAATTGTCATGCCGGCTTCCTTGGATAATTTCATTGTAAATAACAAGATGAAATAATATGAAAGTGCAATTTGCTTTAGATAAAAACTCTAAAATGTATTCAGGGTTAAACATTCTTGGATATAATCATCATCTATACTCAAATTTGAGATGTGCAAAGTAAAAAGTAAAAAATAAATAAAAATTATTCCTTTAAATGAATCAACTTTTGTAAACTAATAACATTTAAATTTCATAATCAAAGTTGTTTTTATGAATTGCCCTAAAACATGCAAAATAATAATATAATACTTTTTTATTTTTATTAATTAATTAAATTATTAATGTATTTTTTTAATCAGGGCTGCCAATTAATTAAATATCAAGTTGTTGTTTTATTAATTGTCCTAACATACTGTAACATGTTAGCATTAATAATAATAATGTTTATGTAAATAAATAATAATAATAATGTTTTTTTTTAAAATTAATAATATTTTTTATCTTATCTTCTATAATTTATATTTACATATATCATTATTATTATTATTAACATTATTTTAGGGCAATTAATAAAAACAACAACTTAATTGTGACATTTAATTGATTGACAGCCCTAATTGAAACTATTATTACTATTATATGTAAATATAAATCATTCTGTCAGATAAAAATAATATACATTTCAAACAAACATTACGATTATAACAGGTAGATGACTACATTTCAGAAAATAAACAATGCACTGCACACACGGATCCTTCAACGTAAAGCACATCAGAGGCAACGGCTTGTGTTCGGGCGAGTTTATTTCCTGAATCCTGGAAGTGATTTCACACGCGTGTAGCATTCGGGGAGCTCCTCGCAACATCTTTGCTCTTTCTTATTAAAGAATTCAAATCCTTCTCCGAACGCCATTAAAGCTGTGCTCCACACAAATTAAAGCAAGGGTTTAAACATGTGAAAACCAAAAGGGAGCGATGGTGGAATTCATTTCAGGACCGCTTCACTTCAAACTAATTGAAACTGTATTTCAAGAGGACTCTTAAATTATGCAACGGCAGACCCCAGCACAAGATCCCAAACACGTAAGGAGATACGGCGTGATTTGAAAGCATGTCCCTTTAATTGTAGAATTGAATCCTGTCCTAGATAACGGAGGAAGGAACGGTTGTTTAAGAACACGTGATGGGAAAACAAGAAGAAAACTCAATCTGTGTGCACCAAAGTCTATTCCTTCATTCTGGTCCAAAAACATCTCGAACTGAGTAATTGACTTCAATCGCTGTATAATATTTACAACATTAGGTTGCAGAGTGCACTGCGATTGCTTAATTGCTTAATAGCACAGCACAATTTTACAATAGATGAGTGCAGATGAATATAACGTTGAAGTATCTCAGCAGATTGAACCGATATTAGTTAATGAGCTTCAGTCACTGAATCCATTAACATTTTGAACATTGGTTTCTCAACCCATTTGCAATATGAAATCATGACATCCATTATGAACTAAACTGATTTAAAAAGTACATGTGGATTTCTGAAGATAATGACTGAATCTGCTCAGTTTCAGCCAATTGGTTGGTCATTAGAGACTGATACTATCAAGTCAAACGAAGGAGTGGTTGTGAGACACTAAATAAGTTAATGAAGCTCTTTTATAAAACACGAGCAGAAGAATTAAATAAATTAAACAACTGTGCAAAACCATTCTTACATGCAGTGTATTGTTGCACTGAACTTAAAGCAACAGTTGACATAGGAAAGGGTTTCCTGAATTCTGCTCGTGTTTCATGAGTGGGGATCACTGGCTTTATTTGTTCTTGCTGAGAGTTCGCTGTTTTTCTGCATGCTCTACGATCTTCTCCTCCACGTAGAGGCCTTTGCGTCTGCGAACGGCGTTCATGTACTTCAGAGCCTGATTGGACGAGTCTGCTTTTTCTCCAAAGTGTAAGTATTCCTCTTCCGTGGTGGGAACCCAGAATGGATCACCGCTGATGACCTAAACACACACACACACACACACACACACACACACACACACACACACACACACACACACACACACACACACACACACACACACACACACACACACACACACACACACACACACACACACACACACACACACACACACACACACACACACACACACACACACACACACACACACACACACACACACACACACACACACACACACACACACACACACACACACACACACACACACAGTTAATGACTTCTGTGCTCTGGATATAGATTTGCAACACTTTAAAGCAACACATAAACAACAAATCATTAATATGTAATTTTTACGACTGACTGAAACATTGTTCTTTCTTCTAAGGCACCACAAAAATCATGTCTAATGAACTTCTACAAATTGTAACTTCAGACATACCAAGCAATCGATATATACATTCTGCTGCAACACTATTTTATTGCGATGCATGCATTTGAATGGCAGGACTGCTTCACGTTATTTCACATTATTTTTGAGAACAAAAAAGAAATGCAAAAAATGTGATGCAGCCCAAATAAGTTAAGACGATGACTATCAAACCAAACTATCAGTTTAACCATTCCTTGTATAATATTTAACTGTATTAGTTTTTTTTGTTGAGATAACAGATCTCAGTTTTCTCAGTTCTCATAGATAACAGAGATTTTACAGTTTTTTATGAGATAACATATGATATTTACACTCATAAATTTCCAAATAAAAAATAAATAAATTAGACGAATTACTGGATTTGCTGGATTATCCAGAAATATCTGAATTTGAAATTTGAAGGTATTTAATTCATTGGATTATCTATATAGAATATAACAAATTAAATCTATATTAAATGCATACAATTATAAAAATTATTATGGTCTAAATCTACCAAAATTGGCATTACTACTATTATTAAATTAAAAATAAAATATTATATAAACTATAAATTATATAAACTAAAAATAAAAAGCAATGTAATTAATTAATTTAATAAACATTAACACAATTACTAAATATATAATGATTAATGAATAAATAACCCATAATTTTATTTGAAAAAAATAACACTATTATCCAAAATTGCATTTGTAAAATATGATTATACACAAATCTTTTGATTGAATTGTATATTGCAATAATGTTAATCTGAATCTGCTATGATTTCGGTTAAAACAAGCACCCCTAATGTCATGTGTAAAGTACACACCAATGTAAAGTGCTACTGATTTTCAGAATTTAAAATCTAAATTTTATCACAAGTGAAGGCACATTTTTAAAGGGTTTAGTTAATTTGTGAGTCAGTCAGGAACTGGCAGCACAATATTTATATCCCTTTGTCTTCCTCTCTCTCATTATAAAAAGAAAATGAGCCGTTCCAGGGCAGAACTAGACTACGCAATTGTCCGCTGTGAAGAGATACACATAATGGTCATTATACGAGTCACAGCGAGAGCATGTACCAGCACGCACGCACGCACGCGCACACGCACACACATACAGCACTGGGAGCAGGTGCTGGACGGATGACGCAATCCCTGCAGCAACACACACACACACTTCCACACAATATGACCTCATGCTCAGACAACAGCGCGAGTGGTACAATTACTGTATGAGTCCAGCGGGGCCCCTGCACCTGGTCCCAGAGAGGCCCCACGGCGTGGGCTCCGTTACCTCGGGACAGATGGCAGAGGCCCACAAACCGAACCAGTCCAGCGCTTCAGGAGCATCACAAGCGGATCAGAAGAGAACCAGCTTACAGTCGATTAGCATTTAAACGGCCGTCGAGCACGAGCACAGAGCTTCCTGAGTGCTGCTCTTTGATTCGATATCTGCTTTCTTATTCTCATTTGTCTTATGCTATCAGTCTCTCCCTCTCTTTCTCCGTTGACCTGACAGCTTGGGTTACCATCCCTGTTTTTCCCTCCACTAAAGAGCTTTTGTCTTGTGTGTGCTCTCACTCAAGCACAGCCCAACAAGTGACAGGGCACTTTTCATTTGTCTGTGATGCGTACACAAACACACACGCTGTGACGGTCACAAAACCCTGATCTGGAGCATTCTACATGAGCTGAAACAGCGTTCTTCACACAAACTGCATGAAACTGTTGATTCAAATAGGTAGTGTTTTATTAAGATAACAATACAGTATCTTAAGAGAAGTCAGAGAAACATACAGCACACAAATATTGGCTAGAATAGTCTGTTTTTAATAATAATTACTTTTACGTTACCCTGTTAAATAAAATTTTTAGGGTTTAAAAAAAGTTTAGGTTCAATAAGATTTTTAAGATTAATGAAAGTACATTTATTTATAATTATTAATATTTTTTTATTAAGCAGGGACACATTAAATTGATCAAAAATAATAGTAGAGATTCATAATGTCACAAAATATTTCTTACAAATGTTACAAAAAAATTACTGACCGCAAACTTTTTAAAAGTAGACTATATTACACACAAAAATATTTGTTTAATGGTCCATTTTTATTTATATTGACATTTGTTCTGTATTGCATAATATATTATATATGCCATTAACAGCTATGCTAACGATTCAAAGCTCTAATTATCATAAAATATATAGAACACACTAATATTAAGAAAAATAGCCAATTTAAGTATTAATACTGTTAATTAAACTGCATGTTATTAAATAAACTATATGCATTATTTGTTCAAATGTTTTAAGTCAGTTTTTACAAGTCGTCTCTTATGCTCACAAAGGCTGCATTTATTTGATAAAAAAAGAGTAAAAGCAGCAAATAAGGTGAAATATTTTACAATTTAAAATAACTTAATTTTAAATAAAGTTTTCTATTTGAATATATTGTAAAATGTAATATATTCCTGTGATGTAAAGATGAATTTTCAGCATCATTACTCCAGTCTTCAGTGTCACATGATCCCATATATCATAAGTCACATAAATCATTCTAATATGCTCAAGAAGCAAACACTAATTATTTACAGGTATTGTTGTACTCTCAAGGTTGTTCTGTTGTTCAATCAGTCATTAGACCCTGATAACTGTGACATAATAAACCACAAATCCAGTGAATGGAAATGCAGCGAGACGGAAGGGTTTAATGAGCGACCGTCACGGCGGGGTGGAGTGTGTGTTTGATAGCAGCACCAACACTGAATGAGTGTCACACACACACACACACACACACACACACACACACACACACACACACACACACACACACACACACACACACACACACACACACACACACACACACACACACACACACACACACACACACACACACACACACACACACACACACACACACACACACACACACACACACACACACACACACACACACACACACACACACACACACACACACACACACACACACACACAAATCCATTTCTTTATCCATCTTGCACAATTACATTATGTTGACCTGCATGTGTCTCGCTTATGGCCGGCGCTGATTAGTGTGTGTGTGTGTGTGTGTCTCATGGCAGGGGCGGGCAGACGCTTGGCAGATAGATCGAGGGTGGATTCGCGGGCTGGGCATATGTGTCTAATGGTGTCTAATGGGCTCTCCGCACAGTAGGGAACACACACACACACACACATACACACACACACACACACACACACACACACACTCTCAATGGAAATGCTGCTGTCAAAGCTTGACATCTGCCCACACATACAAGCATACACACACATGCATGCATGCAGGCTGTCAGACGGAGTGTGTAGGTTTTCTGAGATATGGCTGAGTTTTCACACTAATGGTGCAGCGTCCTGCGTTTGGCTCCTTTTCACATCTGCAGCTATCGGAGAAAGAGAGAGAGAACGAGACAGGTGAGAGGTCGACAACAAAAGTGAGGAGGAAACCCTATCCAGACCAACTTTATAAGACTCCTGTCAGTTATAATTCCTGCTCACCCAACTTCATTTCCTGACGCATCAGCCGCCCTGAAACGGATCCGTATGATGACTTTAGCAGGAGGACACATGTGCAACCGCAAAACCACATATCAATAACCGTCTCCAAAGCCTCGATTCCACCGTACAAAACACATCCAGTCAGAAATCATGTTACTTTAGCAGAAATCCTTCTTTACTCACCCACATGTCATTTCTTGGTGTTTCAAGATGCCAATCAACCCAGGTCTGACATCAATGATTATGAGTTATGAAATATGTGGTAAACAATAACATTTGATGTGATACATTTCAAAACTGACACATTTTGACAAATCTGAATGTATATGATGCATCATATCTGAATGCATTCGCAAGTATTTTCAGTGAATAATGCCTTATTGTGTGAATTCAGATAATATATAAAATTATATAAATATGAATACAGAGAGATACATTACCTTTCAAAAGTTTGGAGTCAGTATGGTTTTTTTATATTTTTGAAAGTCTTATGCTCAACAAGTTTGCATTGAATTGATCAAAAATACAGTAAAAAAAATGAAAATTGTGAAATATTATTACAGTTTTAAATACAGTTTTCTATTTGAATATATTTAAAAATTAAATGTATTCATGTGCTCAAAGCTGGATTTTCAGTGTCATTACTCTGATCAAAATCTAAGATTTCGTAACATTATAAATGTCACTTTTGGTCCATTTTAATGAATCCTTGCTGAATAAAAGTATTAATTTATTTAAAAAAATCTTACGGACCCTAAACGTTTTATGAACATGAACTTTTATCTGCTTCTTTTGTTCTTTATGAACAGTCAATGGGACTTTTTGCTTTCTTTGTATGGAAAAACACAAAAAGGATTACAGTGTACGAGTCATATGGACTGTGTTTAGGATTACAATTTTTGTAAAACTCGATCATTATGTCATTAGTAAAAGAGAAGTAAACATTGTGCTGAGGATCATCATCTTTGTTTCAGAGAAGAAAAAAGTCATACAGGACATGAAACAGAATGAGAGTAGTTGATGAAAGATGTCATTTTTTGGTGAACTATTCCTATAAACGCTTTAGGCCTAACAAAACAACACAGATTTGTAGAAGTCCTGCAGTCAAAACAAGCACCTTAAGACCCATACAACGTCCAAAAGAGAACAACAGCAGTTCAGCTGTAAGAGGAGAGCCTCCACACACACGCACACGCACACACGCGCACACACACGCACGCACACACACACACACACACACACACACGCGCACGCACACACACACACGCACACACACGCACACACACACACACGCACCACATGCGCACACACACACACACACACGCACGCAAACACACATGCACACACACACACGCACGTGCATGCATACGCATACGCACACACACACACACACACTCAGGAGGACAAAAAAGTCTACAGTGCTCCGCTTTACACTGTCTTTAGTCTTTTCTCTGCACACAAAGGCCACATTTAGAAGAATTGAAAATGCAGCCGGCCTCAAAATCTAGCAAGGCAAGGTTTGAATTAAACATGGAATTGAATTAACCTCCTCCAGCAAGGCAAACACAGACTGCTAGTACCAGGACCAGAGGACAAACGTGTGTTAGTGAGTGTGTGTGATACTCACACTCAGGGCTGGACTGGGACAAAAAATTGGCCCTGGCATTTTTTTGGTCCAGGCGGCCCACCACCACTTCGAACTATATATATATATATTCAAGAAGAACATGTACCGGCCCGATAGTGCGTCGGCCCATGGGAAAATGCCCGGTATGCCAGATTACCAGTCCAGCCCACACTGTACTCAAACACTATGAGTACAAGAAACCTCATGTGAAGGAGGAGATTATTAACTGTTCTTCTCCTCATAGAGATACAGAACATTAATCATGGCTTATTTCTCAGAAAATCCAGTACGATTTCTCTGCCAGAATAAAGGAATTTAATTCAACACTCACGCTTCAGCATTGACTACCAAGACATAATAATGTATTGCATTATCATAAAATGTAGTATTACTTTGAAGCGACATATTTTCTGTAAATAACCAGATGACTATGCATAAGCTTGCTTTTTAAGAGTAGCCACAAAATTATCAAATCAATAAATCAAAAAAAAAAAAAAAAAAAAAGCCTACTTTTTGATGCAATTATTACAAATAATACCAAATGAATAAATGTTAAAAGAAATATAATTTTTGTTTTTTTGGCACAATAGTATTTATCATCACAAGTACCAAACAAATAAATAAATAAATATATCTTTGTTGCAATATTATTCATTACAGGTACCAAATAAATGAATGAATAAATAAATAAACTATGCATTAACCTACATTTTAACAACAATTATTATTATTATTATTACTACAAGTACCAAATAAATAAATAAATAAATAACACTGCAAAAATATATTATTTTTACAGAGTGGTATGAAATGAACTTGCACAGCTA
>CM049798.1:1560821-1598010 GCA_027422405.1 Ptychobarbus kaznakovi
TGCCAATTATCTGCCATTCTTCTCCTCACCTCTTCATCTCTCAAGCTCTTTCAGGTTGGATGGGGCAGATGCACATTTTCAGGTTTCTCTAGAAATATTTGATTGGGTTCAGTCCCAGGCTGTGGCTGGGCCACTCAAGGACATTCACAGAGTTGTCTATAAGCCACTCTTGCTGTGTGTTTAGGGTCATTGTCCTGTTGGAAGGTGAACCTTCTGCCCAGTCTGAGGTTCTGAATGCTCTGGACTGGGTTTTCATAAAGACTATCTCAATATTTTGGTGCATTGAGCTTTTCTTCTATTCTGATGAGTCCCTCAGTCCCTGCTCCTGAAAAACATCTCCACAGCATGAAGCTGCCACCAGCACACTTTACTTTTGGGATGGTACTCTGCAGTTGATGAGCAAAGCTGGTTTCCTTCAAACATGATGCTTGGAATTGAGGTTCATCAAACCAGAGAATATTGTTTCACACAGTCTGAGGGTCCTTTAGGTGCTTTTTTTGTAAATTCCAAGTGTGTCTCCATCTGTCTTCACTGAGGAGAGGATTGAGTTTGGCCACACCGCCATAAAGCCCAGATCGGTGGAGCGTTGCAGTGTTTGTCCTTCTGTAGGTTTCTCCGATCTGCATACATGATCATGGAGCTCAACTAGACGAGTGACCATCAGCTTCTTCGTCACCACTCTAACCAAAGCCCTTCTCCATCAATTGCTCAGTTTGGCCAGGAGGCCAGCTCTAGGAAGAGTCCTGGTTGTTTCAAACTTCTTCCATTAAGGGTAACAGAGACTCAATGCTTCTGTGACCCTTCAATGAAGCAGAATGTTTTTCTGAACTCTTCCCCTGATGTGCGGCTTGACTCAAACCTGTTTCTGACCTCTACAGTTAGTTATTTTGACCCCAGGGCTTATTTTTTTCTCTGATATGCATTATGAGCTGTTAGACCATTTATTAAGACGTGTGCCTTTCCAAATCATACCCATTCAATTGAATTTGCCACAGTTTAACTTCACTCAAAGTGTAGTAACATCTACAAGCGATATGAATGCTCCTGAACTAAATTTCAATAGTCCCAGATAAGGGTATGAATACTTATGCAATGGAATTAAGTATTTTTATTTGTAATAAATTTGCAAAGATTTTAAAAGATGTTTTTTTGCTTTACCATTATGGTGTATGGAGTGTAGATTGACGTGGGAAAAAAAGTAATTTAAAGCAATTTAATTTTAACATAAGGTAGCAACATAACAAAACGTGGAAATAATTAGGCAAGGCACTGTACTCCGTTTTCAAGTTGGCTGTGTTGCTGAACTTTACCAGTATGTGGAGGTCATTTATATATAGAAGTCCTAAAGGAACAGTAGCAAAAACAGCCTGTCTAATTGTAATGACAGTGATTTTGTTGAGGGAGGTCATAGATCAGCTGTATTAATGCTTATTGCAGCCGTTCCTACTGCTGGATGATGTAATGTTATTGGTGGACCATAGAATTTGAAACTTGACTCTACAAATGAACATTAACTGGAAACAATAGCATAATTTGTATGTATGTGTGTGTGTGTGTATATGTATACACACAAATACACACACATACAGATTTATTAAAGTGGGGTCCAATGCTGTTTCATGCATGTTGAGTTATTTACACTGTTAAAGAGTTGGATTCTCATGCTAAACATGGCCAAAGTTTCAAAAAACGATTTGGACTTATAACAGAGTATTTCTGTGCCAAATACACACTTCCGGGTTTTGTACAAGTTTCGGAAAGTTTTTTTCGATCATGGCTATTCATGACGTAATGAAGGGTGGAACTCCTTATATGGGCATGTCTCCCGGAAGAGCGCGCCTGTGCACGCATCGACCAGAGCGAGAGCAAGATGGGACTCGGGATGTTTTTGGTTGTGAGGGAAAGATAACCTTGTTTAGCTTCCCAAAAGAACACAGCGTTATGTGAACAGTGGATGCAGTTGTATTTTTCGGGCAGCAGAGTTTCGTAAGTGTGTTTGTTGACGAACATTTTATAAACAAGGCCCAGTTCGAAGCTGGATTTGCACATGGTTTGATACTGAAAGATGGAGCGGTCCCAGCTATAAAAGATCCCGGTCATGATTCAGAACTGCAGATGGTAAGTGAAACGGCATCAAATGTCTGTGTTTTATTGGCGATCGGTACTCAAGTGCTCATCACTCTTTAGCTCCGCCCACAGCGCGCCTCCAGGAGCTCAGCTTTTTTCAGAGAGAATCGTAAATCTTAATCTTTCTTTTATAAATATGATAAAACTAAAGACTTTTTGGAGATATGATGGATGCAATACTACTCTATAGGTACTAAAGATCAACATGAGATTGGATGAAACTGTGTGTGTTATGCTCCTTTAATATTTAGATTTACTTTTATATTTAGAGAATTATAACTAGATTCTGATTCACAGTCAGATTACATCTATACAGTCATGAATTACTTTTTAAATGTATTTCAAAAATATTTAATCAGAGACACACAGATGCATATTTATACATATTCAGATTTACAATTTACATTTATATTTTCAGATTTAGTTTTATATGCATATATTCAAAACTATAACAGTAAATATTCTCATTTACATTTATATATTAATAATAGTATTTATATATTACAATATTAGATGTATTAGATGCAGACTGATAACTAGATTCAGATTTATAAATAAATATTTATATATTCATATATATGTAATTATATAATTAGATTTATATTCAGATTTACATTTATTACAAGTATACCTGTCTACAATGTATTAATATATATTCAGATTTTACACACACACACACACACACACACACACACACACACACACACACACACACACACACACACACACACACACACACACACACACACACACACACACACACACACACACACACACACACACACACACACACACACACACACACACACACACACACACACACACACACACACACACACACACACACACACACACACACACACACACACACACACACACACACACACACACACACACACACACACACACACACACACACACACACACACACACACACACTAAATTGGCATCTGTAAAAACCTTTACCTGCTACAAAAGCGTAGAAAGTTTAGGAGGCCCTTTAAGAGCTTTAATGTATACATGTAAGACATTTATCTCATCTGGAAACATCTGTAATGCATACACCTGGATATCAACAGTGTGATCTAGTTATTTGGATATGGAAAACATCCTGCCAGTGAAAAATGAAGTTTATATATTTTATATTCAGAACCATTATCTCCCCTGATACACTCCAGCTGCACTCCCAAATACTTCAGCTCTCATCGCAGTTACGGAAACTAAATGCCTGCGTTTCATTTACAGATTTCAAACTTTTTTCCCAAGCGAACAAAAATGTTTGGGAAGGTAATTTGCACCATTTGTTAAAATATTTAGGTATTTTCTCCCCTTTGGCCCACGGCCGGCTGAGGTTTTCTCTTTTCTCAGAGGTTTTAGTTCTCGTGGGGCAGGATTCTCTTACCCCTTCAACTGGGTTCGTTTCACACAGGCATGTCGGCCAGACAATCTCGCTTTTGTTCTGGAACCTGCTGCAATGACGACATCACACCGGTACATGGCTGTTTCACATCAGCTTTCAATCAAGGACCTGGGAGAACTATTTCCTCTTTGCACGGTATAGGGCCCTTTTTCTCTTTATCAGAGACTGTGGATTTATTTAAGATACAGGTTGACTGGCATTTGCTTCAATAAATACATTTTTTAATTCCGTCATCATTTCCTCGCCCAAATGTCGTTCCAAACATGTGTGGCTTTCCTTCTCCCATGGAACACAAAAGGTGGATTTTTGATGAATATCTTAGTCACTCTTTTCAACTTAATGAAAATAAATGACGACTTATTTTTTTGTAGTGTGGCTCCATGATCTTCTTAGTATTACAATGCTTATGGGAAACAAAACCATGGACCTAAATTTTGTCTTTCATAAAGATTGATTCCCGACTGTATTAAATCACATATTTTTGTAGAGACTGAATAAACTGCTTACCCAGGACCTCAGCAGTGGCCATAATTTCGCATGTATACATGGCCGCCATCAGCCGCTGAGGTTTAGCTTGGAAGGCGTATCTGCAGGCCTCCTTCATAGCAGCGATGAGCTGCCCTGAGAACGGCCCGTAACAGTCCACCGAACTCCCAGCGGCCTCCGCTCTTCTCCTGCTTCGGTTAGAGCTTTCCGATGAGGCGTTCGTCTCGTGAGCGTCAGAACTCTCACTTTGGTCGTCATTATTTGTCTCTGCAGCTTGGGAATCCTCATCGATTGAGTCTTGCTGAGCCAGAGCTGCAGAAAGCTTCATGTCCCAGGTCTCTACAGAGAAGCAAACCCCCATCAAAGGTTCCTCACACATGGGACCAGAAAGCGTGGCCAACTGGAAGCCACTCGCAATGCTGTTGTCAAAGTCTCTGATCTCGGCCTCTCGTTCCAGACACTGCCACACGGAGGGTCTCCGGTAGCCCTCGATGTTGTTGAGGAGAATATTTGGCCCACAACGGCGCGGACCAAATGCCCAGATACGCTCAACGGCTCCCCTCCACATGCGGCCTTGCAGGTTGCTCTCCAACTTCACCTTGAAGTCCTGGATGTTCTCCAGGATTTTCTGGTTGATGTCCAGAATCTTGCCCTCCCGGGCGAACAGGCTGAACTGCTCCATTGTGCGGATGAGCTCCATATTGTCCTCCAGAAGGCGGGTGACTTCCTCAGGAAGAGGAATAGCCCGCACCCCGACCGTGGTCATCTTGTTAGGGGTGGTGAGCGTGACCAGACCGGTGGAATCCACCAGGACACCTTCAGGATACTTTGTTTGATCCTCCTTGACCTTGCGAACCACCGCCACCTTCTGCTGCGTTCCCATGTCCTCATTCACCATGTCCAGTTTGGGAGGCCGGATCACTGTCTCGCGGAACGGGATGATTGGTTCGGATGCACTGATTTCAATTTTAGCAAACCTAGAGGATAAAGAGAAAACAGTAAATATCAATCATGATAAAAAAAAAAAAACATGCACGGTCAAAAGTGCTTGTCAAATATGGATACTTAAATTAAATTAAATAATTTACTTGATTTTCTTAATTGATGTTATTATTGTTTGCTTATTTATAATAACCTGATCAGCATGAAGATTATATTTTTTTTTGAGTAAATATCATTATGTGTGTGTATATATATATAAATTAAAATAAATTGAATATAAAATGTATTAAAAAATTATTAAATATAAAATTGATATAAAATTATATTTTATTAAATACATTAAATGATATAAAATATATATTCCAAATTATAGATTGTATGATAATTATTTAAATATCAATATACAAAAACATGTGATATATATATATATATATATATATATATGCACAGTATATACAGTAACTACCCAGGAAAAAAAAGAATGGTTGCATAAAGAGGCTTATTTTTCAAACTAACTGGGAGGACATAAAATTAAATTATTGCCGGCACTCAAGACTGGCGTTCAGCCAACGGTAAGAGCCGAGCTCAGATTCTCCAGCAAGTCGTTATGGCACAGTAAAATCTAATTTACAATGGGCCATTCATGCAGAAATTATTCAAATACACATTAATCTCTCTCTGTCTGCCTGAGGAAACAGACATAAACATTCTGCCGGAAGATACAAGCTCATTGATTCACACAATCCAGGCTTACTCAATATGTGTTATGCTTGCATGTAATGCATGTTTGAATACATAACGGCCTGAATCTAATGAGGGACCTAAACACTCTGGGTCACTGGTTACTGGACACAGTCGGACACTTGGGTCTCATGGGTCACTGGGCTTTGTTAATTGGAGCAGACGGTTGACATGACTGCTGTCTTCACAGAGACGTTCAGTAATCCAGTTAGATCCAGACGGCCACAGAACGGTTTGGGAAGCAGATAATCCAGTGGAAAATGTTTACTAGAAAGCTCCCGAGAGCCGTGACTGGGCGGTCTGCAGGCGCTGCTGTCTCACTGCTGACAGCTCCTGGTGTGATACGATTCACACAGCTAGCTTCCACTTCTTCACCCTCATTATTTTGTGTTATTTCCTAACTCTGTGTTTCTCAACCTCTACTGCCTCATGCACCTCCACGGCCCCATCAATGCAGCTTTTAAAACAGAAATGTGTTCCTGTTAACTCAAATTACACTGCTACCATGTAGCATTATCATTAACGTCAATAACAGCACACTTTTATACTAAAACAATCAGTAATGTGGGTAAACACTCCCCAAATAGCTTCTTCTCAAACTATTTACAGAATCGGTTTAATTGGCTGAAACATTTGATGGGGAGTAAATAAGAAAAAATATTGTATTTTTGTGGAGAAGAGTGTTTGGGGTCACTTTTTAGGAAATAAATTAATATTTTTAATTAGCAAGAGACATATGCTTTAATCAGAAGAGATAGTAAAGACATTTATAAAATACCATTATAATACTACTTAGAATCATAAAAAATTATATAAAACATAAAAATATATGTTTTTAACATTGATAATGTTCCTTGAGCAGCAAATCAGCATATTATTATGATTTATGAATGATCATGTGACACTGAATACTGGAGCAATGATGCTGAAAATTCAGCTTTGATCACAGGAATAAATTACATTTACAATATATTCATATCAAAAACAGTTATTTTAAACTGTAAAAATATTTTAGAATATTACTGTTTTTAACCGCAGCCTTGGTGAACATAAAATACATATTTTTTTAAGATAAAAAAACATTTGAACAATGGACAGACTCCTATTATATACTGTATATATACACATATACATTCAAATTCAATGTCTTTCAACAATAGTCTGCAGTTTTGAGACATTACTGAATGCTTCGGTTCAAGTAGTCGACTAGCCAACAATCAATTTCATGTGGGCCTGTGATTGATTAGAATAATTTGCTGACAGTGAGTGAATCAGCAATTAGTGGTCCACTCTAGTTTCCATTAAGATGTACATATTCAATGCATTTTATTGGGCTTATTACGTGACATATTGACACAAAACTGCATAATCAACACGCTTTTCAATGACACAATCACTAATAATAGGCAAAACAAACTCAAGCGATGCATTTCCTCAAACTAAATCAAGAATCAGCACATGAGAGAGGGCGTAATGACCCATTGTCTTCTGCTTCTGGCAGTTGACCCATTTTCTGCGGAGGATGTGATGTCATCATCCCGTGACCTCGTTGTGAATGGCCTGAGGACAGGCGCTGCGTCAGAGGTCTGGACAGGCTATCGCTGAACTGCTTTGACACCGAGGTCTGACGGGATATTTTTAAACGCCACTCAGACCGAGCAGACGACGCTGCAGGCGGTCTGACCTCAGACTCTCCTGACCTCAGCGGTGACCCCTATGACCCCCAAACCAACTGCTCGGGGTCTGACGGGTCCTCACCTCTGGCTTTCCTCTCACGCAATACTGGTGTTTCTTTCTGACCTGAGGGGAAGAGCTAGTGACTAAATAACAGCCCATTTACCACGACACTAAACCATCAGCAGACTGTCATGTTTTCTCCTATAGTTGCAGAAATGATGGAGTTGGTTTGGTTGGAGGAGGCAGATGTTTCGGGGGGTCGGATACACTGATCGCAGGGCTTCACCTGCTCATCTGGACGCGGCAGTTTTGCAATGAACACAGCAGTTCTGTCAAAACACTGAACCTCGTTCCCTCTACAACAGATGATCCTAAAGTCAATGTGAAACACGGTTCACTACCTAATTTATTAATGAATAAAACAGAGTAAGGCTTGATTTTAGTAATCAAAAATGGACTGAAAATTGAAGATTTGAGGAGTAAAGCGAGAGAGATTTGTGACATCAACTGAAAAGAAGGTTGTTGCAGAGGCAGACAAATTATATTTTGATTAAAAATCAAAGATAAAAAACCTACATATTATATCTTGCACTGATGAATCAGAAAAATCTATTAATAAAAAGGCAAATATGCATTGCTTGTTGATTCTAACACACACTATACAGTATCCGTCTGGGGTCAGTATGTTTTTTTTCTAAAGAAACAAATACTTTTATTCTGAAAGGATGCATTAAATTGACCAAACGTGACAGTAAAGACATTTACACTGTTACAAAAATAATGCTGCTACTCTTCTGAATCCTAGGAGAAAAAAAATTGTATATATATATATAGTTATAAGAGGGTGTGCACACTTATGCAACCACATTATTAATTGTTTTTTATTTTTACTCTAACTTTCCTAAAATATTTCAGTTTGTATTTTAATTTAGTTGTACAGGTTATAGTTTACATTAAAGGTGGAAAAAGTTCTGAAATTATTTATCTTGGTCTCATTTTTTTACATCACAGAAACCTGCCATTTTAACAGGGTTGTGTAGACTTTTTATATCCACTGTATATGTATGTATGTGTCTGTGTGCGCTTATGTATTATTAGATATATAAATTAAGAAACTTTTGCTTTTCATCAGGAATATATTCCATTTTATTATATATTCAAATAAAAACAGTTCTTTAAAATTGTTATAATATTTCTGAATATTGCTGGTTTTACCATAATTTGATCAAGTAAATATATATAAATAATTTATTTGTAAATCATTATAAACCATTCATAAAATAAATGCAGACTTGGTTAGCATAATAAAGTCCTTACTAAAATATGACGTGTGTGTGTGTGTGTGTGTGTGTGTGTATTTACAACAAAATATGTATTTTATAAAAGCATATATTTTCTACTTATTATCCATATTCAGTAAGGTTATTTGTGCTCACTGTGATAATTTAATCACAAACAATGCACAGTTGCATGTTAGACTATTTATACATTTAATAAATAAAAACATGACAGAATACACAATGCATTCAATATTCATTTTACATTCAATCAAACTGTTAGACTAGAAATATTTCTAGGACTTACTCGACCCAAATCCTGGATGAATTATAACCTAAACCGACTAGTTTTTTGAAGGAGAATGAGAAACTGAGCAGGTGGGGGACAGATGGAGTAAAGAAAGAACGGGAATATGAACAGGAACATATCTCAATCAATGGGGAGTTTAAGCATGTTTATTATATCTTGTGCATTAGCCGAAGCTTTTCCAAACCTTGACAAGACGGACTCCATTACAGTCCAGCCAAATGACACCTGAGGGATCTCTATCCCCATCAACGGCCGTTAAACGCGCTTGAGCTGAGAAATGTTCAAAACAAACCGATGAGTCTTTCCTTCACGACGTCTGAAAACAGGACACAATAACACTGCGAGAGACGCGTGTTAATTTACAGGCCCACAGCTCGAGCAGAGCAGCGGATGGGGAGTGTGCGAGAGCTCAATTGTGTCTGCTTACAACATTACGAGGTTTTTTAGCGAAGGAACGCTGGTGTGATTTCACAAGCCAATCACTGTTCTAGCAGCGCCAAGTCAGGATCGTCCAATTTAATCTACATCCGCAAAACATGACATATCCCTCGCTGGCTTTCTCACTCCTTTGTGTTAATGTGACACTTTCTCACTCGATTTGTCCCCCGCTATCTCTCGCCGGTCTTAACTCAAACTGATTTTATACTATCAATGAGATGAAACACAGTTTCTAGAACAACAAAACTGTAACAAACTGTGACACACAGGCCAACACTGTACCATAGCGGCGTGCAGAAATCACAACAAAAGCCATTCTGGTGGCTTTCCAAACATCCTGGCCAATTTTATTCTCATATAAAGCACACCAGAAGAGCTTACCGATTACTAGTCACCTAATTTACATTTAAAATGCAGCAACCAGTTGCACAAACACTGCCAGGAGTCATCAAACTTCCCCAAATCACATAAAGAATAACTTGTTTCATTAGCATTTTAGGTGACAATTTGCATTGCGCCTCAAAACAAACGCATTGAATTTCTTTCCATCGTCGAATGACGACTGGTAATGTATGCATGACATTTTTTGGCCAGTCGAGATCCAAAAGAGCGAGGATGATGCAGTTATCAGTGGGAATGAACCCAGTGGATTCCACTTTTCTGAACTGAGTATTTTAATCAGGTCTTTACCCCGACGGCTCAAATATGTTGCTGTATGTCCACTTTCTGCATTTTCATCATTTAATGTACAATGTAACGTATTTTCTGATTTGTAATCCCACTAAAATGTTCCCTGTATGTTAGATGAACATTCAGCAGATGTTTATGATCTAGAATGTCATTTCACTTCATTCAAAGCACATTTTCACGGCAAAAATGACTTCTTAAGTTTTCAATCAGGCTTTTTTGGAATGATTTTTGATATTGTAAATTGAAAACAACCCTTCAATGCTGCACAAGCTATCAAGACTATCAATTGTATGAATGTGTCTTTAACACAAGTGTACTTTGTCAAACTTCACTGGCACATTTTCACCTATTTTAAGTATAAAACATGTAAGAATTAGTGAAAAAAGACAAAATACAACTCACTTCAAAATACAATCGCATACAGTGTTTTGCTTCTCAAATCAATTTATCTTGTTTATATATTTAGATGTGTTTTAAGCAGAAAACAAAACAAAACACTGAATATGAATGTGATTTTTGGAAAGTTTTTGTGTCAAGTACAATTGTAAGTTACTGATGACAATATTAGATCTTAAATCAGACATATGTACATTGCAAAAAAAGATTATTTGAGTACCTTTTACAAAAGAAAATACTATTTCAGTGTTTTTACTTCAACATTTCAGAAATGACTTGATCGTTGATTTTTTTTTTTTTTATTTTGAAGTAAAATGTATTTCTTCATGAGACTGCCATAATTAGAAGTATTAGATAACCTATACTAGAAATAACCAAATACAATTCCACGAAATTTCAACCAACTCCATTATGAACCAAATTCATCATTATGGGTGCATGGAGCAACGTAGCAAATTTTGACATGTTCTTCTGAAGACCCACAGTCTGACCTGGATAAAGAAGTTATATTTGGAAAATATTGAGGAAAAAGTCCAACTAATGATATGCAAGGGCAGATGTGATGGATTAAGCAGCTAACGCTCCAACTCCAACCAATATTTAGCATGTGGCGCTGCTAATTTATGCAGATATGCTGTTTATACAAGGCAAAACTCAAGGGCAAGCCAAATGCACCCTGGTGTCTTATTAAAACGGGAGACAACATCTTCAGCATTTTAATTATGAGGGTATATGTCAAATCCAACATAAACAAACCTGCCTTAGGCTATTCGGTTTAACATATAGGATACTGACACTTGATTAACAGTTGGCATAAAAATATAAAACCTCCCACAGAAAGTTTCGTAATTTAATACTGTAATAAACTATTCTTTCATTATTTTTGACTCCAGTCAGTCTATATTGAGCCTGTTAGATACTAAGTGTATATAACATCCATTCAGAATCAAGCATTCCTGAGAAAATATACTCGTTTTTTTCTCAAAAGCACCTGAATGCCTGACTGCCGCATTCACAATGTCACAGCGGCCAAAACACCTCCAAATGATCCAAGCATGAATAATTTGCCGAGCCAGTTTGTGTTGAGAAGAAGCTCCAGATGTGTGAATTGGTCTAAGCTCTGCTGTAGTGCAGCTCATAGACCGACATCCAGAGATATTGATCTGCCACCGCCGCAGAGAGAGAAAGATAGATGACTAGAGAGATACAGCGAGAGAAAGAGAACAAGGAAGAGGTGATTGAGAATGGGGAAAGGAAAGGAGTAGAGTATTTTGGTCCAAACAAAACACAGATATCTGATATGCTTTAGACATGCATTCATACCACAAACTAAAACATGAAATCAAAATTGATTATTTAATTTCTCACTGTTTAAGGATATTCTCTACTTATAAGATGGCCCTTTTTTCCTGATGTACATTATTACTATAAGCCAATACTATAATAGCCCTTTTTCAACAATTCGATCAAGCGACCCAAGCTCACCCCTGCATTATTTCCTGCTGAATATCCAGAAATATGCCACATTAGTGCGTTAAGTTGTTTAGCATGAGAAACAATCATACACAGTGCACATGAATAAAACACAGCAGAACCCAGTCCCAGTGTGGGCATCTACATGACAGCCATTCTGTTCTGTCTTCTGTTAATAAGACGTTTCATTTACCTGCAGACTCAACACAAAGCTCAGCTCTCACTAGAGACCTCGAAGCTATACAGCAGAGCTGGGCGGTATGACCGTACACACATCATGTGTATTTTACAAAGACCGTGGTAGATCTTTTTATGATAGGCTGGTACTGAGGATCACCAAGGCTGCATTTACATGAACAAAAAAATGTGTAATGTTTTTTACAGTTTAAAATAACTGTTTTCTATGTGAATATATTGTAAAGTAAAATGCATTTCTGTGATGCAAAGCTGAATTTTCAGCATCATTGTCTTCAGTGTCTCATGATCCTTCTGAAATCTTTTTAACTTACTAACCCCAAATTATATAAATATACATTTATATGTAAAGAGAGGGGCATGGGTAAATTTTTTTATAAAAATAAAAATAGCTTACTTTTTATTTTTCTTTATAAATTCAATTACAATATCTTTGGGATAAGAACAACTATCTCAGCTAATGCTGTGAACTATATACGGAGCACTATTACTGCCGTTTTTGTATTAATTTAAATCTAATTAAAAAATGATGTGTCCACTCCAATTTGTTGTTGAAATATAATCATTAACACAGTGGCTGTCATAACTTGTATTCATCACAAATTTATTTAAACATACATTAAATAATTAAGACATTACTAACAGGTTAAATTAAAATACAATGCATATAGAGGCTGATATAGTGCATATATTTAACAAAATGCTCTTTTCTAGACTTCTTTAGTGAACAAACAAGCTGTGGTAGCTGTGTGACACACTGTTTTACTGATGTCTTTTCATGGTTGAGTGATCACGTGAGACATGACATGTTCATTCACGGTTATTTTGTGTTATAACTAGTAGTAAAGAGGAAGGGATGATCGTGTTCACTCAAGCTCTGTGTTGCCATTTGAACCGAGTGTGTCAGTTTCAAATCAGCATTTATTGCTTGCATTCAAACAGAACTTAAAAAATCAGACTTTGTTTCTTATCTAAAGTAACAAAACTAGGAGTTTCAAATTAAGTTCTGCACGTGCAGTGGTTAAAATAATACTAGATTTGTTTGGTACACATGTGCACCGAACTGAAAGACTCACACTGAAATTTTTGGTTCAAATATGTGTACCATTACACCCCTATTTATATATGTGTGTGTGTGTGTGTGTTCCTCACCTCTCTCTCAAGTCATCCAGACAGCGTTGTAGATGCACTTCACCTGCAGTGACCAGAACATGCTCTCCTGTCTCCTGAATCAACACTTCGGCACATGGGTCGGCCTGGTTCAGTAACCTCATCCCACGCACCAGCTTCGGCATCTCACCTACACACACACACACACATTTGTGTGAACATTTGAGTCTATATTTTGTTTTGTGGAGTTGTCAATGTGATGCAGCCTTGTTAAGAGGATGAAGAACGGAGCAGCGTAAAATATATCGACCCGACTGCAATCCCACAGCCTGAGTGTCAGTGCACAAAATCCTGTTATTCTTTTCACAAACAGAGTGTTAAAAATAAAGTACCAAAAACAAAAACATTTAAGATTCAAAGAGGCATAAGGTCTCATAAAAAATGAATTCTGACTGTTTGGGGTGCAACAATCTAACATTATAAGTAGACCTCAGGGGGGAAAAAAGATAAACAATGTATGATACAACCCTTTAAACAGCATCTCATTCTCTCATAAAAGTGCTGTCTGACCTCAAAGTAAGTTTCTGTTCATAATATAGAGACAGCAGTAACACTAGGACTATGTTTTCATCAGCAACGCCTCTCCTGACCTGAAGGTGAGCTGAAGTGACGGTTATGAAACTAAACCCTGCAACCAGTGCTCTCGCCCTCACAATGAGCTCTTGTGTTTGTGTGTGATCGCACAATCCAGATCAGACAGTTCTTTGCTGTGCTAAACTGGGAAACATTTAACTTCCTCATTACAGCTGTGCTCTTGACTAATGCGTCCCACATGAGCGAGTCTGATGCTTTGAGACGGACGGGGTTTCCATGCCCTCTCTGACACTGCTAATGAGAATCACAACACCACCGCTGAGTGAACCTGGAGACGTCACCATTAAAACACCTTTCTGAGGGATATTTGCACCTTAAAGTCTCATGAGACGTGACGATTTAATCTGTACGCTCATGCATCTTTTTTATGGTTAGTCATTGCGGTGTATCAGTGTGACTTAGTGAGCTGCCTACATAGGCACTATATTAAGGCATCATAGGTATACTAAATATTACAAAAAATAAATCATATAATAGAAAAAACAACTAGAACATGGCACTTGCAACAACAATATCACGGGTTTTAATATCTTGGAATGCATACAATTGAAAATAGTCTTGAATTGCATGCATGTGCTGTGCTTTAGATAAAAAATTAATACATTAAATTGATGAAAAGTGAAAGTGGACTTTTTACACTGTTACAAAAAATGATATTTTAAATAAATGCTTTTCTTTCTATTCATCAAAAAATCCTAAAAATAGTATCACGGTTTTCACACAAAATATTCCCCAGATAAACATTGATGATAATAATAAATGTTCTTGAGCAGCAATTTATCAAATCAAATAAGACTGATTTCTGAAGATCATGTGACACTGAAGACTGGAGTAATGATGCTGAAAATACAGCTTTATCATCACAGGAATAAATTACATTTTAACATATATTCAAATATCAAATAAAAAACATTATTTCAAATATTCTATTATATTTTTAATTATTAGGCAAATCTAAAATGTATTAAAATAGAAAACAGTTATTTTATGTATCTATTTACTGTGTGTATCTATACAGAATTTGGTGAGCAATAAATACATTAATATTTAGATATTGTGTGTGTGCATATATATATACACACACACACACACACACACACACACCATGAAGCATAGATCAATATAAATAAAAAAAGATTATACCAAAAAATAGATATATAGTTTAAATTTATCCAAAAAAAGTTTCTCCACCATTAGTATGTGCTCTGTATTGTTAGGCTTATCACTTTGCAAAAGGCAGATCACAAGGTTTTGTAACAGAATCATCACAGACACTTGGAAAAAGATACTAAGCTTCCTAAATATAAACCCTAACAGTTTCTATTACATTCAGAAGCACGACTAGCTCCAGGGCAGAGAAAAATAACTCTTCTGAACAGCCTGTTCATTATTACGACTGAGTCATCGTGATGATTCAATACACTCTTCTTCGCTTATCAGTTCTCTTTGCTTTATGTGTCCAGCAGTGTACTGCAATGCTTTACCTGTTGCGGCACAATGAAAAATGATACTCAAGATGTGTTTAATGTGTTGTGTGTGACTGGTTTTGCTCATCAACACGTACTTGGATGTTTGGGCTCGATTGCTACTCTGACGATGGGCGTAGCTTCGAAGTTGAGTGGCGTGAAGGGCGGGCAGGCCGGAGATGTTGAGATGGTGGCGGATTTGAGAATGAATTCCTCCATTCCACCAATACCTGCAGAGATACAAACAACATTAAACAAAGCTGCATTCAAAAGACCAGTCATAGGTTTCAAATGACAGGATTTTAAACCTCAGGGCTCCAATAATGTCCTTTTTTATTTTTACATTAAATGTTATTATTTATACAACGGCTGCCTGTTATAACAAAGGCCCCTGTGTGCGCCCGTTTAGGTGGGAGGTTGTGTGAGTAAGAGTGTAAGCATGTGTTTGTGCACGTTGTGATGGAAAAAGAAACACACTTCGGAGAACTCTGACATTTGCAATAACAGACATGATTGCAGGGCTGTGATGGAAATGGAGAACCTAAAATATGATATGACATCTGGCCTAGGGAAGCATCCCAAAAACAGTGTGCTTAGTTGTGAAAGGAATATAAATATTTATTTGCTAGAAAATAAATATAACAAGTAGTCTAGTGGTTCATATTTTTTCAAACTCATCCTTTAAAAAACAAAACAAAAATTCCACAAAATAAAATGTATCAGTATTGATCAACACAAAATGATCATGCTGCCTGTAATGACATTCATTGTGATGATGATATTTATTAAAGAATTATAAGCCATTTCTATTTAAATTTTAGTTAACAAAATATGACTACATTAAAAGTTTTTTATATTAGTAATTAAATGTATTAAAAATTTTTTAAAAGAAAATTACACATTTTAGAGATTTATACACCTGTTTGAAAAATGTGAAGAAAAAAAGATACACTGTGAACTTAATATAACGCAAATACTTTCTAAAATGTATCGTTTTCTAATTAAATTAAATTAAAATATATTAAATTAAATTAAAAAATATATAGCTGCACTTTTATTTCAAAGCTGTCCCTTCTGAATGAATGAACGAATAGATAAAATGCAGACAAAATTATTTAAAATAATAATAATAACGTAAACCAAAAATAAATTAAATAAACATTTTAAAAACAAAATAAATCAATCAATTTAGAGAGAGGATGAGTGTGAAATACTGAGGCCGATCATGGGTTATGAATATACCGTAGAGACACTTCTCACAATTATCTTGCTGAAGTTTTCATTCCTGAAGCAATTCCCACATGCAAAAGTTCATAGCAAGATCCTCTGTTTAACACAATTCTTACATTTACCCCCCCCCCCCTTTCAGGATTGACTGGCGGGCAGAAATGAGAGGAGATGCATTCATATAAAACCGGACTGAGAGGTACAACTGAATGAAGGGCTTCAGCGGCTCAGCGGGATGACCATTTCACTCGGCCCTCGAATCCCATTCAGTCAAATGACATCAGGCCCAAGAGTGTTTCCATCAGGAGAGCGGAGCCTCAACCCGAGAGGTTCGTTTGTTCAGTCAATGAGTCAAGAGCTTCTGTCACTGGCCGGCCTTATTAAGGGCCAATTCCAGCCAGACTCGCAATCGTGTTCATGAGCAAACACCTGGAGGCTGTAAAGTCGGTAATAAAATGGCTTAATGGTAATCACAGCGCAGGCCTGCGGAGGCCGAGCGGCGTATGAAGACTTAAGTCTGACGGTTGGGCGGTGTCGAATTCTCCCGTAGGATCAGAGCATGACATCACGGATCGACTCACAAACGATTATTATAGCAGACATACCAAATATAGAAAAACAAACCAAGAATACGGAGTCAAATGTGCATAAGCATTAAATCTGCTAAATGAATTTAAAACGGAAGGGTTGTTAACGCAAAGTGAGATACAGAGCGGATGAATTGCTCATTGGAGGGATCGCACGTGTCCTGCTATGACATTCTTTCTATAAGTGTTTGCATATGTCTGGATCAGGGCACACGTTTTCCAGGTCAGGATGTTGCACAGATGCCTCAAGGCCTGGGAAAACGAGACGGTCTCTTTAGTTTAGAACACACAAAACTAGTTTAGAACGAAGCATCCAATCAGATCCTGGAAAAACTGGAATGCTTGCTTCTGATTGGTCAATTGTGAAATTCTATGCTCAAATACTTGTGTACATGCTAGCTCAAATTTTTTATCAAAATATTTATCAAAATTAAATTTCCATTTACTGATTTAATTGGCTGCACAATAAGCTAATTAATGTACAATTATCCAGATATCGTCACAAAATAAACCTGTCTACTTCACGTTGAATGGTTTAGTTTAACTCTTTCTGAATGTATTATATGCTACTTATTTTTCATGTTAAATATATTTAAAGGTCTACTCAATAATAGAGAATAACATGATATTGCAAATTTAGCCAATGCTGTCTTTCAAAAACTTTTTTAAAACACTCCCCCTGTCTGCTCCGCCCCCAAATGTAGACCAATAGTTAAACCAGTGCTGCATGTCGGTTTTTGTGATGCTCAAACTGTGTTTTTAAGTAGAATTGTCCTTCAGATGACTCACTTATAGCTGTTTATCCACATTAAGCTAAAATACATGGAATTATTGTTTATCATAGTACCATATGTTTCTCTTTTCCATTCCAATGTGGATAGAGAAATATAAATTATTTCTAGAATGATTCTCCAAAAACAATGTGGCACTACATTATCAAAACTGTGTTTGAGTATCACGACCAAAATGACATTGGTCAAACCAATGGTGCAAGTTTGGAGGCAAGACTACCTGTTTGAAAACAGCCATTGACCGAATGAAATATCATATACTTGTATTATTCCTGCCACATAAAGATATTGCAGAAATGGTAGGCAGCATGCTAGTATGACATAAATCAGTGGTGTTATTGTTAACTCACAATAAACTAATACAAATTGTTTTAAGTAATTGAAACAAAGCCGAAATAAAATAAAAATATTAAATGAAAGATTTTATAATAATAAATTATTAAAAAGAGGAATGTTTCTTTGGGAACTAACTGAAATTAAATAAGTTCAATTTGAGGTAATACAATTTATAAAATGAAATAGAATAAATTGAAAAAAAGATTGAAGCTAAATAGAAAAATAAATAAAAAATAATAAAAATGACAAAAGAAAAACACAATTATAAAAATGAAAACTGAAAATATAAAAGCCAATGGAAAATATGAATGAATAATTTAATAGTATTTAAATAATACTAAATTAATCAATACAGCCATTATTTGTTGGTGTCTAATGGTGCAGAAAACACACCACCTTTAATATCAAACATTTAGAAATTAAACCAATACTTGAATTTTAGTTCAAACAACACTTCCTAAGCATACACACATGTCGGGGGATTTCTCTGGATCATGACAGCAGGAAGAGAGACGGGTGAGTGATTTGAGCAGGGGTTATTCTCTCCCCCCCCCCCCCCCCTGCAGCAGCAGTCTGTTAACCTGTGAGTCACTCGTTCATCACTGAAAGTCAAGCAACATGCAGTGGTCAGTCTAGACACAAGAGCTCTTTGTGTGGGACTCTTTAATGCGTCCAGCCGGGCCCGAGGCACACTGATATATTTATCCACAGCGCTGATGATTTCCTGCTCGTGTTGACCCCTCTCACCCTCTCCTCCCGAAGCACTGATTCAGGGCCAGCTCGTCCCCGACTCACCCACCACACACCGACAGCACGACAGACCTCAGATCAGCGGCTCGGGACAAAACAAGCAAATCCTTCGCTCATCGCCATCAGATGGTGTTTTAATGATTGCTGCATAAATCCATCCTGCTCTAAACTTTTCACCTCACACATGCTTCTGATTTCCACAACACAGAGCTGCAGATCTTCAGGGCAAAAAACGGAGAAAATGAGCACAGTCTAATTATTGAAGCATGAAAGTCTAAACTTGCATTTTCTAAAGGAATTACCTGCATACTTTATACTTCTCTATCCGTCTGTAAACCTGACAAGCACCTTTGTTTCTGCATTATAACAATGATTTTAGATGACAATTTCAAATGTAAGTCTTATAGTATAAAACCCAAAGTATTATTTGGTTGGGTATGGTGCAAATTTCATCATCAGCGTACTGTACATGCAAACCTAATTTTTCTAAATGTATGAAATCTGTACACTCAGTTTGTTGCAACAAGGTGGAAACATTCAGACAGACTGTTGTTGAAAGAGACAGAACAACAACTGACAGAACAACAACAACAAACTACTAGAGAGTGCAATAACAATAGATGCCCTCACTGAGGTTAAGAGATTTAAAAGAGTGCCAAGACCATTTTTATTGTTCTTAACTTCTGGATAAATTATTGCTGTTCTTTTTTAACAGGATAGATTAATAATAACTTAATATAAAATATTATAATAAAAGATAAAATAGTAAAACACTGAATAAAGGACATTGTATGACTATTAAGACAGAACGATAGAATAATAGACAGATTGATCGAACAATAGACAGACAGTCAAACAAACAGACAGACAGAACCAGTCAGAACAGACAGACAGAAGACAGACAGACAGGCAGACAGACAAACAGACAGACAGACAGACAGTCACAGACAGAGCCAGACAGACAGACAGACAGACACCAGTTTCCACATGGCCAACTTTGGCGAAATGTTATAACGTTGATCAAAGTATTTTGAAATGACGGCGCTTCCAAACCAATGACGACTAAATCGTACCTTTTGCCTCTCGCGATATGACATGGCAGACGGGGTTTTGGTGAAATTTGACGGATTTTGGCTACAGACAGGGAAAGAGCGAGACGACGCAGACAGACAGACAGACAGACAGACAGACAGACAGACAGACAGACAGGACAGACAGACAGACAGACAGACAGACAGACAGACAGGCTTCAGAAGTATCAGAACTGAAGACAGAGAAGATTAATGGCAGGGAAAGAGGGAGAACAAGGAGGAAGCAAGAAAAGAAGACGGAGTCAGAAAAGACAGACAGAGAGAGACAAGAAGAGACAGACAGACAGACAGACAGACAGACAGACAGAACACACAGAGACAGACAGACAGACAGACAGACAGACAGACGACAGACAGACAGACAGACAGACAGACAGACAGACAGACAGACACAGACACCAAAGGACAAGATACATACACATCACATGCATTCTAAAAATACACATTTTCAATGGACATTTTTCAAACTTTAATCTTAAATGTCTTTAAGTCCAAAGTTAATAAAGACCAGAACACAGAGCACAGTGTGTGATTTAAGTGCTTGAGCTGAACTAATTGAAGAAAATTGAGAAGAATAGGGAGCCGGAAACAGATGAATTTCAATACAGTGCTCGACTTGCAAGAGGTTAACTTCTACTTGAAGGGAAAAATCCAAAATGCCTCCGTTTCTTATATGGCCATCCTCTGATAAGAGCTGATCCCAGCGCTCACTCTGCTCTTTATAACTGTAAAACAGAGACACTCTTTCAACATGAAACATGAGCAGGTAATTACTCAAAGGTGACTGTGTCTCAGAGGCATTCCTCAACAAAAGCACAGAAAAACAGAGAGTGCTGCTGAAATAACCTGGGAAGAGTTACATACAGTAGGAGAACAGACCCACTGCAGGAATCTGGGCCACACATGGAAGAAATAGACGCTCTTGAAAAAATGGAAGCCAAATCTGAGCTGAAGGGTTTTGGAAATTAAGAACAATTACATCCTGGCAGAAACGACGGTGGAAATCAAGAGAAGGTTGTTGCAAAAAACTTCAGACTGATGTTTTGGAATTGTAGAATGGAATTACTTATTGGTCTTTTTAACAGGGTAAATAAATAAACACATAAGTAGGTATATAAATAACAGACAAATAAGGCAAAAGAACGACAGACAGACAGACAGACAGACAGACAGACAGAGACAGACAGACAGACAGAGACAGACAGACAGACAGACAGACAGACAGACAGACAGACAGACAGACAGACAGACAGATAGATAAAATGATAATCAGAATGATAGAACGATAGATAGAACAGATAGATAGAACAGATCGATAGAATGATAGATAGAATGATAGATATAGATAGAACAGACAGACAGACAGACAGACAGACAGAACAGACAGACAGACAGACAGACAGACAGACAGACAGACAGACAGACAGACAGACAGAAAGACAGACAGACAGACAGACAGACAGACAGACAGACAGACAGATCAGACAGACAGACAGACAGACAGACAGACAGACAGACAGACAGACAGACAGACAGACAGACAGACAGACAGACAGACAGACAGACAGACAGACAGACAGACAGACAGACAGACAGACAGACAGACAGACAGACAGACAGACAGTCTACTCTAAGCACAAATATGTAATTCTGCAGTTTAACAGAAGTCTGAAGTTTTGTGATCATGAATCACTCAAACACCACAAGCTGCTAAAGGCAGATGACAAACACTTCTTACTCAAGACTGTCAAACACTATTTTTAATCACTCACAGTACGACATAATCATTACTAAGATGGAAACTCCATTTCTATGCATTTCCTGCACTTTAAATGACGCTGAATGCATGTATAGATATACAGCTTTACGCTAACGATCAGATGTTCATCTGTTTTACAGTATACTAACTCCACTGCTTCCAGCAATGCACTACAGTACTTTGGGAGATCATTATTTAGTCGAACAGCTTCAGTCGAAAGCCAAGCAAACACACAAAAGTGTGTGCAATCTCTCTTGGCAAGCGTAGAAGGCGAGTCCTCTGAGAACAAGCAGAGGTCAAAGGTCAAACACAATCGCCCCAGACCGACGGTTTCCACTCGCACCGGGCAGCGAGGCCATCGGAGGCAGAGTTTGGATCCCGTCCTGATTGCGGTGTTAGCGCGGGTCAGGGAAGAGAGCTGCGCTGCATCTGCCAGAGTGCTTGGAGGGAACAGATAGAGCGAATGCAAGAAAAGACGGATCAAAGAGCAGAAAGGGGCAAACAACCGAGAGCAAGTGATCTCAATGACTCAAGCGAGGAGAAATTTCCTCCAACCACAAATACAGTTGGCCCGGGCGCAAGTTATATAAAGAGCGTTTTTTTCCCTCGTGGTGCCTTTGGCAGCTGCGCCGTCTCTCAGCTGTGGTTCTTCAAAGCCGACAAAAGCCAGAATAATAATCACGGCTAATGTTTTCAACAGATTTTGGTCTTGCATGTTCCATCATGTTTAATAGCACACCTACATTTTCAATCAACGTAAAGCCAAGTGAAATTAATTTCACGATAAGCTAATGAGGAAGTTACGCTGACTTGGAATTATTAAAGAAATAAAAACACTAGTGTTTTTTAACTTATGTTTTTCTTTCCGTTTATCATGACTACTATTGCATTTTTGAAAGATATAAATACTTTTATTCCACGAGGATGCCATGGTCCCACTTTTTATTAAGTGGCCTTAACTACTATTTACTTAAAAAAAATTGTACAATGTAGGGGATGGGTCGACATTATAAATGCAATTACAGAAATCAATTAGATGTAATTACATGCAGGATAAAAAAAAACTAATACTATATAAGTACAACGTAAAAGCATGTATGTACACAATTTGTGCATTGTACCAAATTATTAATTTAAATATAAATACATAGTAGTTAAGGCCAACGTGGGGCCGGATGCATTAAACTTATCAAAGGTGTTGAGATACTTTAATATTACAAAAGACTTATATTTCAAATAAACACTGTTCTTTTGTACATACACAAAAATATTAAGCAGCACAGCCACTGTTTTCAACATTGATAATCAGAAATGTTCCTTGAGCAGTAAATCAGCATATTAGAATGATTTCTGAAGGATCATGTGACACTGAAGACTGGAGTAATGATGCTGAAAATTCAACTTTAAACACAGGAATAAATTGCAGTTTAAAACATAACACAACATGAAATACGTATTTGAAATTGTAAAAATATTTCAGATTATTAACATTTTTCCTTGGTGAGCATAAGATACTCTCTACAGCCGGGCTTACACTGCGATTTTTTAAAAGTCCTTTAGGATTGTACTTGTCAGACTGTACGAACATGATGATCATGTCACACTATGGGATCTCAGTTATCATTAATGTCAGACTGTACGACAGTCAAGACGAGTTAAAAACGGGTGCACGCAAGAAAACTTGTCCGGAGTTTTACATGATCAACCCATACACGTTCAGTGACTGGGAACTGCGTTGCACGCGGCTACCGGCGGCGTATTTAAGAAGAATAGTGTATGCAGCTCTACACACCCACATGAAAACAGCGGCACAACCAGTGTTTATATAGAAAAGGCAACATATCAGATGATTTCCGTGAGCGCCGGAGTTTGAGACTGATAGAATAATTCTCTAGCATTAATTCTGCTCATAGCTCGTCTTGAAAAACCATGTCAAACCAGCGATCAAAGACGACAGATTTTAGCCTAGGATTAAAGAAATCTTTTAAGATTTTCAAAATGTCTCTCAGACAACCAAATCGTGGCCAAAATCGCACAGTGTGAGCCCACCTTTATACATTACAGAAACCTTACGACCACAAACCTTTGAACAGTAGTGTAGTTCATGATTACGAGAGCGGTAAGTGAAATCTACGTGAGATTTGCAAGGTTAGACACAAATAGCTGCAGTTAATAATCACAATTCAAAGTGTTGAAAGGTCACATGACTCATTGAGAAATAATGGCATAATTTGACGAGTTTCAGAACTTTTAAACCTCTCTCACACCCGTTACCATCTTCCTCTTTCTCACGCTCGCTGAAATAATAGATTTCTGGCCACCCATCTTTGAGCTTGTCTTGTTAGAGCTGAACGCTGCGGTGTCTGAATCACAGGTCTTCCCCTTAAACACTCCCTTTCTTTTGTTCCTCTCTGTGTTTTTCCTGCATGAGATGGACGCGGTTAGAATTAGGATGCAGGTTGATGTCATCGGCGGGAATTAGTGATTAACGTTTCGCTTCATTTGTTGTGTACAGCACAGGCACAAGGCTTTGTTTTTGATGCCAAGTGATCAAGTGTTTTTGAGGCCCGTGTTCAAAGGTAAGAGACGAGAGATTTCCATAAAGAATAGACAGATTTTGGCTGCAGAACTGGATTGTTTACATAATCCGTTTCTTTTTACATCCCGGTCCAAACTGTCAGACCTGCTTTAATCACTGGGGTATTGAACACTGACGGAAAGCTGGAAAAATGTTGACTAATCGTCTCTTTGACACCCTGTTGAAGTATTAATTTGATTATAATCAGGTATTTATTATCTTTTCCTTTTCCAGTCTGATATCATAAAGATACTGTCATGAATGCAGTAAACGGTAATTAGGACATAAAAGCAGCCCTTTTTATCCATCTCTGTTTCATCAATGTTCATTCAACAAGCAGAAAACATTGCATAAAGTCATAGCTCACCCAAAAATAAATATTCTGTCATCATTTACTCACTTTCATGTCATTACAATCTGGTACGAGTTTCTTTATCTCAAAAGGTGATTTTTTTGGTACAATATTTTGGCCAATCCAGTTCATATTAAAGTAAAAAAGGACTAAGGTCTCGCACTAAATCACATGGACAACACACACACAACACACACACACACACACACACCACACACACACACACACACACACACACACACACACACACACACGCACACACACACACACACACACACACACACCACACACCACACACACACACACCACACACACACACACACACACACACACACACACACACACACACACACACACACACACACACACACACACACACACACACACACACACACACACACACACGTAATAATAATAAATACAAAATTAAAAAGTAAATTAAATCGCTTAGTTCAAACTTTTTCATTTAATTTAATCTTATTTTTTTTAAGGATTATGAAAGCAATATTTGGTCAACATTTTTATTACTAAGAAGATAAATGTATACAATTTTTCTGTGTTTAAATAGCTACAACTTATTGTGACTTTCTGATATCTAATAACAATCTACATATACATAATGTATAATACTGAATACATAAATACAAAATGATAAACAAATACAATTATTTATTTACATTATTTCAGTTGAAAATTCTCAAATTGTATATATATATATATATATATATATGCAACTGTTTGATAGAATATCCATAAAATATAGTCTACCCTCACAATGAAGTATTATAACAGTACTGTGGTAAAGAGAAGGTATCAATGGTAATTCCATAGAGAACAGGGTTATATGTCACTTTTTTTATTCCAATGAATATTTCTCAGAGCAGGTCTATTTTTCTTGAAAATCCCTTACTGTATAAACACACACCTTAACGTCTTGACAGCTTTTCTCTTTTCAAGTTTTCTCTTGCCAAGGAAAAAAGAGATCCAACATAAAAACCACAGCTAGAGAAACATGCATTTGTTTATTTGAACTTTTGATTCAAAAACTCAACTAGCCCCATTCTTAAAAGCAACCTGCAACTTCAAAGAAAACAAACGATTAACATCAGAAATGGTTGTTTTATTCTTTAGCATTAGCCATCTGAAGATGTCCGAGAATACTGGATCTGGAGTTTAAAGGTGCAGTGTGTAGTTTTTAGCGGCATCTAGCGGTTGAGTTTGCGAATTGCAACCAACGGCTCAGTCCCGCGCTCACCCCTCCCTTTAGAGAAGCTACGGTGGCCGATACAGGGCTAAGATGTTTCGCGAGAACAACATAGTGACGATACGCGCTCTGTAGAGCAGTTTGTCCGTTTAGGGCTACTGTAGAAACATGATGGCGACTTCCATGTGAGGGGACCCGCGGTATATGTAGTTATAAATCGCTCATTCTAAGGTAATAAAACATAACAGTTCATTAAGTAAGGTCTTTATACTCCTCTGAAAACGTAGTTATGTATATTATATTGCATTTCTGTCTATAGACTATCCTAAATATTACACAGTGCACCTTTAAGACTGGGAGTCTCTCCTGACCCTCGGCGCTCCTCAGAGGCTTGCAGTGCTTTAGTGAGTCGATTAGGCATGAGATGAAACTCCTGTGGGGGATTTCTGCACACACAGATTACACTAGTGCCAGCGATGCCAGCGCTGGACTCAGAAGCGGATAGTTTGGTGAAGTTGGCTCCAGAAGGATGCGGAGTATCTTAGCAGGTTTTGTTGAAGAAAAAACGTGAATCTGGAGCAAACTCTCATTAAGCACCTTCTCTGAAGTTTTCACACCAATTTGAGAATAGTTTGTTGTTGTTTATCATTTTAATTTGGTAGATTTACCATTCTTAAATACTTTTTTATTAGTGGTGCTGGCCTAGGCAATACAAATATATTTATTTATTTATTTATAATGGAGCAAAAAGAAACGGCAAAATGTTTTGTATTAAAATGTGTGAAAAAAAAAAGTCACAAGGTGAGAAAAATTATAATTAATTCACTGATTTAGGCATTTCATAACAATCGCTTATGTTAATTTGTTCATTAACTTCTACACAAAATTATATTAATGAATTTTGATAGTCTCTGAAGTGCAATAAACAAAACTGAACATCATCAACCAATATTTTATCACAAAATATTTAATAATTTCATAGATTCTTAGTTCTCACTTAGTAAAAAAATCCATGTCCATGTTTAGTCCATGTCTGATATTTTTATTATATTTTTTATTAATTTACTTTGTTTGTTAGAATGAACATTTACACGGCAAAAATCCTATGCTTATTGTCTTGTATTTTTTATTAAATATTTTTCGGTTTTCCTCTCCTTTTTTTCAGATTAAATATTAATCTGTGATTTTATTGAGTGATTTTATTACCTAAAACGTTTTTAAAAAGATAAATTTACTTGAGAAGAAATGCTGCATGTGACATTTACACTTATTTTCATTGACTGTATCTTAAAAGAACCCTTTTTGAAACTTGATTTCCATTTTTTATTCTTAAATTAAGTGAAAAAATCTGCCAGCGTAATAAGACAGATTGTAAACAAACTTTCATTAAAAGGTACATTCTGAGAAAACGAACTTGTTGCTTGTGAATTTAATTGACTTTGTTTGCATAGATTGCTTTTCTAATGACCTCATGGATGAGGACGCTTGTGTTGGGAAAGTGCTGTGGTATTTTGCATGCAAATAAACTAAAAAACAGTTTTGTACTCCAGCACTTAGCAAGTACCACTAATGACACAATCTCAACCGGCTATTATAGATTTAGGAGCTGTTAAATTCATGCTGGCAGTCTCACTTTTTAATTACATTTAGTAAAATTCTCCAAACAATAATTAATGCCCAAATCCCTTTAGTCAAAATAAAAGTGAGCGACCAGGTTCTTGTGCTTGAAAAGCAGCATTCAGCAGCGATGGCTAATCTACTGGGGGATCGTATAGAGCCGTGGAAAAGAGCTCTTTCTGGCTCCGTTTGGAGCAGCATGGAAAGTCCCCTCGGTGGAAAGTCCCTCTCCTAAACTTGACAGATTGTGGATGTGTAGGATCATGAGGGGCCGAGACAGACTTGCCCTTTGGCCAAGAAACACACACTGGATATTGTATTACATTAGTCTTCTGCGCACACACACACTTTATTTTCCCTAAAGATCGCCACTAATTGTACCACAGCACATGAGCGGCCAAGAAAAAGAGAGGACGTGCAAAAAAAGACAGATGAAAAGCAGCATATGAGAAGCGCTGGACACGGGGAGGCACTCATACATCCTCACATACATGTCTGCAACAGCTCTGACAAGCAGCATGTGGCGGCAATATGACCGCCGTCACCACAGGAAACAGCCATGTAGAGGAAGTGAGTGATTCTGTAGAGGGAGCAACAGTATGAACATTGTGTGGAGCGAGGTAGAGATGAGGTGAAGAGGTAGGGCTGCTGAAAAAGACCTCAACATCCTGCCATATCCTCATATAAAGCTCCTTGAGGAAATTAAAGAAGCTGCGTAATAGTATATAAAGAGATGGTAACACTTTATTTTAAGAACCATTTCCCACTATTAACTAGTTGCTTATTCTGCATGACCATATTCTAGAATAGATGCAATAACCCGACCCAATACCTAAACTTAACAACTACCTTATTAAACATTCATAAGCAGCTTTTTAGTTGTTTGTTGAGGGAAACTCTTAGTTATTAGTGAATATGTGTTCCCGAATCTAAAGTTAGAGAGTGAAAGTTTTTTTTTTGGGGGCAAGTGTACTCCTAAAAGCTGAAAGAATTAACCTTTAGATTGCAAAAAATTAAATTAAATATTTTTAATGAGTATTTTTGTCTTGTTTTCATGTTGAAATATCATTTAAAAAAACAAAGATACATTTACTTGAGAAGTGTAGATGATGTTTGATTTTTTTATGCTTTAAATAAGTGCAATCTGACAGTGTATTAAGAAAAAACTAACTTTTACAAAAAACTAAAAATAGTGATGACTCATTCTGCACTAGGGATGTAACGGTATGACAATTTCTCATCACGATTATAGTGACCAAAATGATCACGGTTATCTGTATTATCACGGTATTGTTCAAATGTGCTGGAGATGTTCAAAAAGTACCGACACATAAACCACTTCAACCAAGTTTCATATTTTTTTTTTTTTTGCATAATCACTAAAAAAAATTACATTACCAATGATGTTCGGATTTTAAATAACTTGACGCACAACAGTTTAATAGCATGTTCAAATTAATCATGTAAATCAGGGGTGTCAAACTCAGTTCCTGGAGGGCCGTAGCCCTGCAGAGTTTTGTTCCAACTCTGCTCCGAAATTTAGTTTTCAAATAAGCCTTAATGATTTGATTAGCTGGATCTGGTGTGTTTAATTAGGGTTGCATCTAAACTCTGCAGGGCTCTGACCCTCCAAGAACTGAGTTTGACACCCCTGATGTAAATATTCAGATAAAGCTTTGAAAAAGTTTAATAAAAAGGCAAACCTCACATTGCCAGCAGCCATATCACCCTGCAGCCCAAGACCGGTTGCCCACTGAAGCTAAGCAGGGTTGAGCTGGTCAGTACCTGGATGGGAGACCTCCTGGGAAAACTAGGTTGCTGCTGGAAGAGGTGTTAGTGAGACCAGCAGGGGGTGCTCACCCTGTGGTCTGTGTGGGTCCTAACGCCCCAGTATAGTGACGGGGACACTATACTGTAAAAAAGCACCGTCCTTCGGATTAGACGTTAAACCGAGACGTTTTTTCATTAAAAATCCCAAAAAATCCCAAATTCGCCCATTGGCCTCTGACCATCATGGCCTCTAATCATCCCCATACACTGATTGGCTTCATCACTCTGTCTCCTCTCCACCAGTAAGCTGGTGTGTGGTGGGCGTTCTGGCGCACTATGGCTGCCGTCGCATCATCCAGGTGGATGCTGCACACTGGTGGTGGATGAGGAGATAACCCCCTTACTATGTAAAGCGCTTTGAGTGTCTAGAAAATCGCTATATAAATGTAACAAATTATTATTATTATTATTCAGGGTTAAGTCAAAATGATAATTGAATAATAAATGATTATATGTATTTTATCTGCTCCAAAAATAATTTTCATAAATAGATAACTTATCTGAATTGTTTAAATGTGTAGAATCCACATAAGCTTGTTTTATGTCAACAGGTCAAAATTTACAGCAGGGCATGAAAAATGCGGTCCATTTTTGCCAGACAGGAACTGCACACAGGCTGAATGTAAATGTAAGACTCTGTAGATCCACTCTCTGACACCAGGTGGCGCTTATGGGACAGCAGAATTACAGCGGTTTCCCGTAAACCGCGTACACGAAGCAGTATTGTGATTAAAAACACTTACTTTGGGTATTACATGGAACGAAGATGAAAAAAAATGCCATTGAATCATTTCTGAAGACAGTCAGAACCTTCAGAGGTACATATAATTAATTAATTTGTATAATTTCCTAAGCACTCTTTTAAAACCTCGCAGCTTTCCTGCCGTTTTCACTCAAAACTGAAACTACTCTGCTGCTGTGCACGTGAGACTGTTACTGAAAACTCTGCTTTATGCTGACAGTATTTATTTATCGTGAGTTGTTCAAATCGTGGTAATCGAATACGGTTTTTAATGATAATTCCTGCAATTTTATCTGAAAATCTTGCCGTCCTATGCTGAAGATTTTATATGTATGTGCATCTGGTAGAATGGACATCCCTAATCCTGCACTCACCAAATGATAATTCTTGTCCTCCTAAATATGAAATGGTAATACATGAATTAAAAACCATTAACATTTATCACTGCAATAGAAATACTGTATGTCATGAATTAAAACCTGCATTTAAAAGATAATCAAAATCTGTCAAACCATTAACAAACACTTTAAAAGAAAGATCCGAAACTGTCAAAAAGACTATTCATAAGCCTTTTAACATGGTGCAATCCAATAGTATATAACATAAGGCAAAAGAAAGATCCAAAACTGGAAAAAGACGCATATCATAAGCCTTTAAAAGAAAGATCATGAAGAGCAATCACATCATAAGCAAATTGCTAGCGGAGAGTGTGAGAGAGAAAGCATCATGAAGAGCAGCATCATCAGGCCATGACTTTCTATGAAGAGCAGAGGTGTGAGAGAGAAAGCAACATCCTGATGAAATCATCACCTGACACACACATGTACTGCTGACAAGCAGGAGTGTGAGAGAGAGAGAGAGAGACAGGAGAGACAGACAGACAGAGAGGAGAGAGAGACACACACAGCACACACACACACACATCAGTGTTTACAGAGTAGAGCTGTGGGGGGGAGGTCCAGTATCACTTCCATCATTCTACTCTTAAACAAACCTTTGAGCTTTAAACTAAATAATCTTTCTATTCATAAAAGTATCATTAAGAAAAAGTATCATGATTACCACACAAAGGTATAAAGAAGCAAAAACAACACTAATAACAATAAGAAGAAATGTGTCTTGAGCAGCAAATCAGGATATTATTATGATTTCTGAAGGATCATGTGACACTGAAGACTGGAGTAATGATGCTGAAAATACAGCTTTGATCACAGGAAAACAGTTATTTTAAATTGTAATAATATTTCACAATATTACTGTTTTTACTTTATTTTTGGTCAAATAAATGTAGCCTTGGTGAGACTTAAAACATGATAAACAAATCTTTAGTGTATGTGTGTGTGTGTGTGTGGTGTGTGTGTGGGGGGGGGGGGGTGTAGGGTCTTACAAAACATTGTGTAGTTGTGTGTGTTGTGTGTATGTGTTGTGTGTGTGTGTGTGGGGGGGGGGGGGGGGGGTGGGGGTAACAAAACATAAAACAGCTTGGAAGTCTGAAACATTATGGCATATTTATCTGATACTAAAAAACAATGAGAATTATTTATAAAATAAATAGTTATAATTAATGTTTCATGTTAATTTTAATGAAGGGGTGTCATCTGGTACTGATAAATGAAAAAAGAGGGCAGCTGACTGAGATCAGAGGCCTACCAACCTGTAGAAATGGCAACCGGTGAGCACTAAGTAAACAGAGTTTACCCTGGCACTGCCAACCTCAACACACATTCAGATCGCCCAGTGTTGTTTGCTTTTCTCAATTGCTTCCACATGTCTAAGACTTCCTCACAAGTGCACATAATTATAAACCAGTCATCTTTTGAACATTTTGAGGCAGAAACAACCTAGTTTTAGAAAATAGCAATGCATCCAAGGATCTAGACTAGAGCATCATATTGTTCTCTTAAAGTAATTATTTAAACATAACCAGAGCATGCAAAGTTGATGGCTTTCGTGTCCCGAACGTACCAACATCAACCTAAAAAAACAATTAAAAACCATTTCTCCCCATCTCAGACATCTAAGCTCATTTATTACCCAAATCCCACAACAAGAGTCTAGGGGTTACCATTTAATAACCACGGCTGAAATGCCACGCTGCTAATAAAATCATATTTCATATCTTAATCTCACTCTGTACTGCTTTAAATACACCATCTGTGTCTATCAAAGACCCGTGGAAACATGAACTCGTGGAAGCGTCCTGATTTCACAGAGGCAGGCGGTTTGAAACGACAGCAGCAGATTAAGAGGGGGAAGATCTGTGAACAATCGCAGAAAGACGGGCTAATCCACAAAGCGGCGGGGGGGGACCGTGACAGTCTGTGCTGAGCTGGTCGTCTCCACTGTCTGTCTTTGAAGACTCAGATTTCTGCTAACCCTCGTTTTTTTAAACCGAAAGACGGATGGAATGACGCTCCCGGGATGGTGCGATGGAAGAGGAGAGGGGTTTGGGGTTATTGTGGGATTAACTATAAATTATTAGTTATCGTAAAATGAAACCTGATGATGGAACGTCTTGATGTTGCTTTGCGGTCAGGATCATGAAAGATTATAACACTAATCAAACTGACCCAACACATGCATGATTCACACTTCACTGTAACCCTCAGATGACTTCTGAATCAAGGCTGGATCAATTCTGCCTTTAAAGTATGAAAATACTGCTCTGACTACATCGGATTCAAATAAAATCATATTTTTTCATTTGAAATAAATTTATATTGTTATTTAGCTAGGAAGCATTAGTTTGATCAAAAGTGACAGTAAAAGACATTTATAACGTTACAAACGATTTCTAATTCAAATAAATGCTGCTCTTTTGAACTTTACATAACATCTAAAATATCTGAAAGAAAATGCATCACTACAGCAAATCAGCATATTAGAATGATTTCTGGGATCATGTGACACTGAAGACTGGAGTAATGACAGGGGGTTCCTGTGTTCCTGTGGCTCAGTGGTAGAGCATTGCGTTAGCAGCGCAAAAGGTCATGGGTTTAATTCCCAGGAAACACAAATACTGAAAAAAATGTATAGCCTGAATGCACTGCAAGTCGCTTTGGATAAAAGTGTCTGCTAAATGCATAAATGTAACGATGCTGAAAATTCAGCTTTGCATCACATAAATATATTACATTTTAAAACGTATTACAATAGAAAATGGTTATTATATATTTTAATAATATTTCACAATATTACTGTTTTTACCATATTTTTGGTCAAATAAATAATGTCTTGTTGAGAATAAGATACTTTAATGCATAAACATTAAAAAACATCGTACCTTGGAAGTCTTAACTTTAGTGTATTTTAACAGATAAGGCATTACCAAAAGGTTACATTGCTGCACATGAGTAACTGATTAAATGCAGTCCCCTAAAATAAAAGTTCAAAAATCTTATTCATTATAGTGAATCAGTTCATTCAGATGATTCATGGACAGGTACCAGTTCAAAGATTGATTCACTGAGTCATTTGAGCCTCTGTGTTTTACTGTAGGTTTTTTTCCATAGCAAACATCCAATTAAACACTTGAATATAGCCATTTTTAGCATAAATACTTCCTATTAGATTAGATTATTAAATTCTGAGAAGCTTAAAGTTTCCAAGTAGAAACATCAACACTGCTTCTGTTTAAATGTTACCATGTCACAAACACATGATTGTATGGAAAGGATGAGACTTGATGCTTGATTGGAGATGCTTTTGCTGAGTGCTGTCACGATCTGAAAACAAGATCAGTAAACAGGTAGCTGATGCCGTTATAATATAAATATTATATTCACCTGTAAACAGTGGACATGACGGGCCCTAATGAAACCTTCATCAAAACCAGACGTGAAAAATGATTGGACAAAAACAAAAAAACACACACACAATGTTCTGATTTCTACTGCTGTCTGGATTTATAAATATACAGCCAACGCTCATATTTGAGACTCGGGGAAGTCTAATGATAGAGCCTCAAGTACAGAAGTGTGGGAAGAAATGAAGAGGAAAGAACAGAGATGGAAGGAAGAAATGAAGCAAGGAAGCAAAGAGGAAAAAAGACAGAACAGATGGATGGACAAGATGGATGGGTGGGGTGGATGATGAAAGATGGAAGAAAGAAAGAAAGAAAGAAAGAAAAAGAAGAAAGAAAAGAAAGAAAGAAAAGAAAGAAAGAAAGAAGAAAGAAAGAAAGAAGAAAGAAAGAAAGAAAGAAAGAAAGAAAGAAAGAAGAAAGAGAAAAGAAAGAAAGAAAGAAAGAAAGAAAGAAAGAAAGAAGTGAAAGGAATGAAAGGGAATCTTCCACCAGGAAGGAAGAAAGAGGAAAAATTATAGATGGACAGATGGATGGCTGGATGGATGATGGAAGAATGGACAAAATGAAATAAAATGAATGAATGAATGGAGGATGAAAAAGAAAGAAAGAAAGAATACAGATGACTGTCACAGGATGTCTCTGTATTTGACCTCAGGTGAAAGAAAATCAGCTCGAACCAGCTTTACACGACTGTCTATGTGAAAGAGAGGGAGAGAGAAAAAGAGAGAAACAGTGAACGAGTGAAGAACTGAAAGCCAGTAACAGACAGGTTCCTCGAGCTGGCACTGGCATCTGAGTCAGCGGGGTCCACACTGCCCCCCTGCAAGCTGGCACAGCTCCTAGAAAGCCATTCTGGCTCCAGCAAACAGAGCCACACGCTTGCAGCTGCACTCTCGCCTATTAAAACCTCCAGCTATTATGGGAAACCCAGAGAGATCACGCCACTTATTAGCCACCCCACCATGTTTCGGAGCCATGATCCTGTCTTACTTCTGCACGGACGCCGAACAAAAGAACTATATTTAGCTTACCTCAGACTCTCACAACAAAGCAGCCATTACTGACAAATTGAGAGCACAAACGACGTAAATTACTATAATTTTGCCAGTGTGAAGTTATTTCCTTCATAATTTGAGTGCGCATTCAAAACGAATTCATTCACAAGTGTTCTTCACAGTTGTTGATGTTGCGCTCTGCAAAATGTTGACTTGTGTACGTTCTTTCAGACTTTGCCGTCTGGTTTTGACTGATGATTCAGCACTTAGCGAGTTGCTAATTAACCGCTATCAAAGAGTTCGTTACTGATGTCTTCTGCCAGAGACAGAAGGATAACCTGCAATTAGTCTAGGGGTGCTCAGTCAGCCGGACAAAGAGAACTCAGAAGAGCAGCAGGCAACTGTGGACGGTCACGCGGACACGAACCGCTGGAAACTGAGCACAGACATCGAGTAGCCATTACAGACTAACTGAGCATTTCATGCTTGCATAACCTTACTTGAATCAACTTGAATGATGCATTTATATAGCGCTTTATTGTGTATTGTTGTACACCCAAAGTGCTTTACAATCATATGGTGGGGGGTCTCTCCTCAACCACCACCAGTGTGCAGCATCCACTTGAATGATGTGACGGCTGCCACAGGACAACGGCACCAGTGCGCTCACCACACATCAGTTACAGGTGGAGAGGAGAGAGAGTCATAGAGCCAATCAAGTGTATGCGCTCACCACACACCAGCTACAGGTGGAGAGGAGAGAGAGTCATAGAGCCAATCAAGTGTATGCGCTCACCACACACCAGCTACAGGTGGAGAGGAGAGAGAGACAATCAAGTGTATGCGCTCACCACACACCAGCTACAGGTGGAGAGGAGAGAGAGTCATAGAATCAATCAAGTGTATGCTCTCATCACACACCAGCTACAGGTGGAGAGGAGAGAGAGTCATAGAGCCAATCAAGTGTATGCACTCACCACACACCACCACAGGTGGAGAGGAGAGAGAGTCATAGAATCAATCAAGTGTTGCTCTCATCACACACCAGCTACAGTGGAGAGGAGAGAGAGTCATAGAGCCAATCAAGTGTATGCGCTCACCACACACCAGCTACATGTGGAGAAGAGAGAGAGTCATAAAGCCAATTCAAGTGTATGCGCTCACCACACACCAGCTACAGTGGAGAAGAGAGAGAGACATAGAGCAATCAAGTGTATGCTCTCACCACACACCCTACATGTGGAGAAGAGAGAGAGTCATAGAGCCAATCAAGTGTATGCTCTCACCACACACCAGCTACAGGTGGAGATGAGAGAGAGTCATAGAGCCAATCAAGTGTATGCTCTCACCACACACCAGCTACAGGTGGAGATGAGAGAGAGTCATAGAGCCAATCAAGTGTATGCGCACACCACACACCAGCTACAGGGGAGAGAGAGAGAGTCATAGAGCCGATCAAGTGTATGCGCTCACCACACACCACTACAGGTGGAGAGGAGAGAGAGTCTTAGAGCCGATCATAGGGTAGGCCTCACTCACACCAGCTACAGGGGAGAAGAGAGAGTGAGTCTAGAGCCAATCAAGTGTATGCGCACACCACACACCAGCTACAGGTGGAGAGGAGAGAGAGTCATAGAGCCAATCAGTGTATGCGCTCTCCACACACCAGCTACAGGTGGAGAGGAGAGAGAGTCAAGAGCCAATCAAGTGTATGCGCTCACCACACACCAGCTACAGGTGGGAGGAGGAGAGAGAGTCATAGAGCCAATCAAGTGTATGCGCTCACACACACCAGCTACAGGTGGAGAGGAGAGAGAGTATAGAGACAATCAAGTGTATGCGCTCACCACACGCAGCTACAGGTGAGAGGAGGAGAGAAGACATAGAGACAATCAAGTGTATGCGCTCACCAATGCCAGCTACAGGTGGGAGAGGAGGAGAGTCATAAGCCAATCAAGTGTATGCGCTCACCACACACCAGCTACAGGTGGAGAGGAGAGAGTCATAGAGCCAATCAAGTGGATGCGCTCACCACACACCAGCTACAGGTGGGAGAGGAGAGAGATCATAGAGCCAATCAAGTGGATGGGATTATTAGGAAGCCATGATTGACAAGGGCCTTA
>CM049798.1:1598110-1645610 GCA_027422405.1 Ptychobarbus kaznakovi
ATGGATAGCAAGAGAGAGTGTATCTGGAGAAAAGGAGGGTGAGATGTGACTGAGTACAACAGAGAGTGAACAAGCAAACAAGGAAGATAAAAAGACCCACAAACAGGGAGGAGAAGCAGGGAGCTGGCGGTCAAGGCTGATATACAGTGGCATATTAACCGCAGCATTCTTGATTGAAGGAAACAGTATGATGTTAGACTGAATAAACAGGAGTACATTACCGCGGCCCAACTCTTTTTCCGTTCACAAATCACACTCATCCCTCGATGGCTCTAGCAGACCTAAAGGAAATGGAGTTGATCTCCATCGAGCTAGACGCCGCTCCAAACACACGGAGTAGAAGGTATTTAAGCATCAAAAGTGGCGAGGGAAATTGGCGTTTGAAAATCACCGTGCTAAATCCAGCTCAAACTGTCCGTCTCTTTCAGTTAGCAGAAAAGGTGATTTGATGGCGTTTGGCACACATGCACGAATGCTGTTCGCATGCGTGTTCAAAAGTTAAAGTTATTTTACACTCTTCAAGAATTAACTTTCAATCAAGTTTTCTTAAAATGTATCAATTTAGTTTTACATGGCCATCACCTATTCTAGCTATTGTACATTTAAGACTTCTGTAAATGTCCCCTATAAAGATTCAGTGACTTCTACATAACAGCATAGTTCATAACACACTGTCGTTCATCAGGGTGCGCCAAATAATGACATATAAAGTCTAAATTAGGACAAAAAAAAATCACGATATAAAAAGTAAAAAATATGAGAAAAAAAGTCACAATTATAAGTTATAACATATAAAGTGTAAATTAGGACCAAAAAATCACGATATAAAAAGTAAAAAATATGAGAAAAAAAGTCACAATTATAAGTTATAACATATAAAGTGTAAATTAGGACCAAAAAAAATCACGATATAAAAAGTAAAAAAATATGAGAAAAAAAGTCACAATTATAAGTTATAACATATAAAGTGTAAATTAGGAAAAAAAAATCACGATATAAAAAGTAAAAAAAAAATTAGAAAAAAGTCACATTTATAAAGTTATAACATATAAAGTGTAAATTAGGAAAAAAAAATCACGATATAAAAAGTAAAAAAAAAATTGAAAAAAAGTCACAATTATAAGTTATGACATATAAAGTGTAAATTAGGACCAAAAATGTATGAGATAAAAAAGTTAAAATATGTAGAAAAAAGTCATAATTATGACATAAAAAGTAAAAAACGATAACAACAAAAGCTATAGATATTATGAGATAAAAATTAATAATTCATAAAAAATTAAGTAGAAACTGACAAGAAGTCACAATTATCATAAAAAGTAAAAATTTTACTCTTACAAGATTTCACACCATAATTCATAGTCATAGTTATGACACAAAAAATTGACATTGACAAAAAAATGCAAAATATGAGATAAAAATTAAACAATGTGATTCAGCAGTGAATCCGAGTCAGACGGGGTCAAAGTTGAAATACTCTGATCGTTACCACACTTGACCTGCGTACAACACAGTCAGCAGTAACACTAACTTGAAGCTTCGCTCAGGAGAGTTCAATGCACTGCGGAATAATCTTCATAATACATTCAATCCTTTCATTTCTAAAGACCAAGTAAATCTTGCTCCCATGACTCATGACTCATTTAACGTAAACAAAGAATCAAAACAGACTCTTTTTAAGCAAATACAGATTTATCAATTTACTACATTTGATCCTAGGATTAATTCATTTCTGTACAAGCAAAATGATTCAATCATTTCCTAAAAGCTAAAAGTTTCCATTGAATATTCTGCTACGCTATGTAATACAGCACATTGCAAAAGCAAACTGAAAACAGCACTTCATCTTGACTTATAAAGTTTAGCCAGCTTACAGTTTCCCATCTCAACACTGCCAAGACAGCAACTGGCTCCAGAACAGTGCTTCTTGCGTGTGAGTTCTGACAGTCACATGCACGTCTCGAATCACTCTCCCTGCTCTGTGCAAACATGGATTTTATTATCTGCAGTCTAATGCTGCACAGGAGCTCTTGCAGCTGAAGAAACGCTACATGCAGCTACCGAGCGTCTACACATGATCCACGGCCCCTCTATCAAAACAACAGCGTGCGGGTTTGCCCAGGCCATCTGCGTCTAATGATTAAAAGTGCAACGGTCTCTCCACCCATTAAAGTTCAGATAACTCACTTTGACATCAGCGTGCCATAGCGTCGACTGTCCGGTGTCACGACTACCTGCTCGACATGAAAGAGAGAGGGTGAGAACAAATGCCCTAAAATCATTCCAGGCCGGGCGGCAGGATGGGGTACATCATTTGACGGTAGACGTGTCAGCCGGTGGACATATCTATATATACTAGGCATGAATGATTTGTTGTTTGATGTGCCAAGACCATGCAAAATGTATCTATTTTTAAGGCTGTTGTTATATTTATATTAAACTAATATATTAAAAAAGTAATATCCCATGCACACACAAACACAATGCATACATTTTTAATACTGTATAGTATGGTTTATTACGGTTTTGGTTTATTAATACATTTCAGATACACATTTATATATTAAAGTAACATAACATACTATACAGTATAAAAAAATTATAATGTATTCATGTATACATACACACACACACACACACACACACACACACACACACACACACACACACCACACACACACACACACACACACACACACACACACACACCACACACACACACACACACACACACACACACACACACAACACACAACACACACACACACCACACACACAACACACACACACACACAACACACACACACACACACACACACACACACACACACACACACACACACTTTATTAGGTACATCTGTTCAATTGCTTGGTAACACAAATTGCTAATCAGACAATCACATGGCAGCAACTCAATGCATTTAGGCATCTAGACGTGGTGAAGACGACTTGCTGAAGTTCAAACCGAGCATCAGAAGGGGAAGAAAGAGGATTTAAGTGACTTTGAACGTGGAATGGTTGTTGGTCCAGACGGGTTGATCTGAGTATTTCAAAAACAGCTGATCTACTGTGATTTTCACACACAACCATCTCTAGGGTTTACAGAGAATGGTCGAAAAAGAGAAAATATCCAGTGAGCAGCAGTTGTGTGGATGAAAATGCCTTGTTGATGTCAGAGGTCAGAGGAGAATGCAGACTGGTTAGAGATGATAGAAAGACGACAGTAACTCAAATAACCACTCGTTACAACCAAGGTCTGCAGAATACCATCTCTGAACACACAACACGTCGAACCTGAAGCAGATGGGCTCCAGCAGCAGAAGACCACACCGGGTGCCGCTCGGTCAGATAAGAACAGGACACGGAGGATACAATTCACACAGGATCACCAAATTGGACAATAGAAGATTGGAAAAACGTTGACTGGTCTGATGAGTCTCGATTTCTGCTGCGACATTCAGATGTAGGGTCAGAATTTGGCGTAAAGACATGAAAGCATGGATCCATCCTGCCTTGTCTCAACGGTCAGGCTGGTGGTGGTGTAATGGTGGGGGGGATATTTTCGTGACACACTTAGTACCAATTGAGCATCGTTTAAACGCCACAGCCTACCTGAGTATTGTTGCTGACCATGTCCATCCCTTTATGACTACACTGTACCCATCTTCTGATGTACTTCCAGCAGGATAATGCACCACGTCACAAAGCTCAAATCATCTCAGACTGGTTTCTTGAACATGACAATGAGTTCACTTTACTCCACAGTCACCAGATCTCAATCCAATAGAGCACATATTTTCCATGTTTTCGTTGGTGACGCGTAAGCAGAGGTAAGTGCCAATAACGCCCCTGAAAGCTGTCAGACAACAGAAGAACTCTTTCACCCGAACGCTGTAGACTTGCAACTAAGAACGATGTCAAATAAGAGTTCTGTGCGGACCACAAATATCCCCGACTGGGTTAGAGGTGTGCTGAATCCGTTCTGCACGGAAAACAAATAATGCGTTCTACGGAGCCACTAAAGGGACATATGGTTAGCCGCATACTAGCGATAGCCTGTTACATTGAATTACATGCGGTTTCACTTACCAGCAACAGAGTAGGACGATGGCGAATGATTTGCAGATCCTGAGCACCACTGACAAACATCTAATCTTGTAAAATGTGTGGTAAATACTGCCACTCCATAGTATAAACATGTGATCGCGAATCTCCAAAGTGAAAGTAAACGGTCGCGTGCATTCAAACGCATTTTCAAAGCCCCTCATATTAATAACAGCTCACTGATGCCACAGTTAAAATACAGTATAATTACCCAACGATATAACTGCGAGAGAAACTATTGGAATATATCTGTTGAGCAGTTTAATACCTTATGAGCAGTTGATTTATGCAAATGGAAGGACTGCTATGTTAATAAGTCCTGTCATTGTGTTAAGTTTATTATATTAATATGTTTCAGCATGGTACAATCATTAAATGGCTTGAGTTAAGATAGCCTATCTTTAAATAATTAAAGTTTTCTATCATACAGATTAAAAGCATGAATGGTCTCTTTCTCTCTCTGTTTATGGGTGTGCAACACTAGCCTAATAACGTGACGTGCGTGTATGCATACAGGGAAGGGGTGCAATTTTCGAATAATCATCGAATAATTCCCAGCGATTTTCGAATATTACTTTTGCTTGAAATGCCCATCTCTAATATATATATATACACACACACATTTTAGAATAATTATGTTATCCAAAAATTCTCATTGTTACTTTTTTTTCCAATTATAAACCATTTTTCTTTGCTTTCTTAAATAAAATATAATTATATATTTATCATTATAGTGATTTAACATTAATCATACTTTGGTTAGTCATACCGCCCGCCTCTACTCCAGTCTGTCACCTACTGGAGAAGGTGAGAAGAAAGACTAAATGTGAGAACAAAAGGACTGAAAACACCGGACAGATGGATCACGTATGTAAGGGTAAGGTTTTGTGAGTGGGTGGATGTTTAAAAAGACACAGATGGAAACAAAGTTCCACTTGATGGAATTATCTGCAACACTATCTAATTTAATTTTACAGTTCCACCCGACCCAATGAATAATAGAGAACGTCTGATCCGAGGTCAGTCCTAAAGGGGCCGTGTGCTTTTGTTCCCGTCTGCGAGCTGACTGACACACTGACTCCAGAACAAAGAGTCTGAGCAGCTCCTGTCCTCAGATACAGGGTCATGTGAGGAGTCTGACGCGGCTGAGAGCGCCATCTAGCGCCCGCTCTCGGGTCTGCGATGACATAGTTCCTCAGCTCTGATACAGCATCACCTTACTTAAGGTGAAAGCTGAAAAACATTTATTTCAGTTGAGTCCAGACACAAAGGACATCAACAGGGACAGGATCTAAGCCAGCGGCTTTACCGTAGGATATCAATTCTCATAGTCCAGCAACAAAGGAAAAACAGCAGCACAAACTTTCACACACACACACACACACACACACACACACACACACACACACACACACACACACACACACACACACACACACACACACACCACACACCACACACCACACACCACACACCACACACCACACACCACACACACACACACACACACACACACACACACACACACACACACACACACACACACACACACACACACACACACACAGTGAGCTCGGTGCCGTATCGATCTACTGCTACATCACTGTTTGGCCAAGGTCCATTAAGTTTGTAGAGCTCAAGGGCTACAGCAAACTTAAACATACACACGCGATCTATTATTCAGGGTCCTAGAGTTTTCGTCCTACACAAAAGCCTGAAGGAATGTACACAGGATTCCTTCTGGAATTTCTCTTATCATTTGGAACCAAACCTAAAATAATCCTAATGGAAATGAATAAGATCCCACAGGATAGACTGTAGAGCTAGAAAAAATACTAGTATTTTTATACCCATTGAATGCTGTGTATTTTTTATCAGAAATCTTACAATACTATTAATACCGGTCAAAAGTTTGGAAATAATTACAATGTTTTTGAAAGAAGTCTCTTCTGCTCCCCAAGGCTGTGTTTATGTAATCGAAAAAAAGATTAATACATTTAATAGAAAAACATTATTACAATTTAAAATAACTGACTTTTTTCCAATTTTCTTTGAATATATTTGAACAGAAATATTAACCACCAAAAATGGTTTTCAACACCGATGATAATAAGAACCATTATTAATAATTCAGCACCAATAATAATTGAATGATTTCTGACGGATCATGTGACACTGAAGACTGGAGTAATGATGCTGAAAATTCAGCTTTAATCACAGGAATAAATGTACATTTTATATTCAATATATTCAAATAGAAAACTGTTATTTGAAACTATAATAACATTTCACAATATTTGTGTTTTTACTGTATTATTTATCAAATAAATGCAGCCTTGGTGAGCATTACATACTTTAAAAACCTTTTTTTAATCTTACCGACCCAAACATTTTGAACGGCAATGTACTTTTTGAAAATAAACATTATTTGAGTATTTTCTTTTTTACTTATAATAATCCTAATTATTCAAAAATGTTGACTGATAGTATACAAAGTACTGGAATAACTTTTGCGACTGCATAGCTGAAGGAAATCAATCAGGATCAATTAGATCCATTTATAAACACAAAGATTTCCTTTAAACGTCCTATTCTCCACAAAACCACAACTCGATAGCTACACCAACACTGGAGCTGAGAAAATGGCTTTAAGGTGTTATGACTGATTTTTGATTTACTTGATATTAATTTCACACTCTGTTAATACAAATCCTTCCATCGCAGGACAGATCACATGTGATCAATGTGTGTAGTTGCCTTTTCAGGGCGGTTACAGCCAGGATCCAAAATGAACACCCATCAAGGGCAAATGCAAGTAAATAAAACGTTTTAGGAATTGCAACAGTAGCACATGGTTTGAGTCGGAATGACAGTCTAATGATGTAAATTACGTGAGCGACTCCTATAAACCATCTACAAAAGAAAACATCTGTCTGGGCTCTTTCCTCAGTGGAAGATTTACCATCAGTCGTTTATCGATCATGCCTAAAGGCTGTTTTCTCCAGAACACCATGTGGAGACACATGTGGAAAACAAAAATATGAAAAATCATAATGTTTCTTCATATGTGACCCTCTCTGTGAAAACCCAGATAAAGTCATTTTGTTGTGATTTACTGTTCACATAAAATCATCATTCATAAGGTAAATAACATTCTGTGAGAATGTAACCTTTATATCTTAAGTAAGTAAGTAAGGCCATGTCAAAGATTGAAATTACAGTGAAATTAATAATTGAAATCAAATGTTGATGCTTGTTATCTCATAATTAGATTTTGAGACTTTAGCCTGGTTTTCACAGAGAGGGTCACATATGAAGACACATTATGATTTTTCATATTTTTGTTTTCCACATGTTTCTCCACATGGTGTTCTGGAGAAAACAGCCTTTAGGCATGATAGATAAACGACTGCTTTTCTAAGAAAAATTATGTAAACGAGAAAGAATACAGATCCTGCGCACTAGTTTTTAAGCTTAAACGACAGACTAAGTTTGCATAGTGTCAGAAATTTGAATTCCTCAGGCTAAGTATTAATACAAATATATTTGATGTCTTGTAATAAATATTTATGGCTGGTACATTTTTACATGCCATTAGCTGGTATAGCAAAAAGTTAAAGACCTTTTGAACAACTTTATAATAGTTTTGTAAATAATGTTTTATACAATCGAGTTTTTCATATGTGCTATGATAGAAATATATATTCAAAATTAATAACAAAACATCTTTAGATTAATAATATTTTATAAAATGTGAAATAATATGTGCAACAATTGTTGGCACCAAAAAAACCAACTAAATTCTCTCACCAATCATAAAGCATGTTTTTCAGTTCACTGAAGTGATAAGTGGTTCCCGTGAAGTCCTGTTTCACTAGGACAGGGATTGCAGCTGAACACCTTTAACCTCAAATATTTACTCAAAGTGGCCTTGAGATTTTAAGATATTCATTCAGTAATGAACAAATTCACACGTTCATGTTAATGGTGACATGACATGCACAGTAACAAATAAAATACTTATTTCATATCTTTTTAGTAACTCTTTAGTCATTTTTATTTTTTTATACATTTTACGTTTTTTATTATTTAACGAACCCTCTGCAGTTGCCTTATAAACCCCAGTTTGAGAAAGTTGGAGAATTGTATAAACTGCACTTAAAAATAATAATAATAATAATAATAATAAAAGAGTGTTAAAGTATCACTTAGATACTATTATAGGTTTTATTAATATTTTATTTTAAATTTAGTTTTAGTCATTTTTAGTAGTTTATATATATTTATATCAATTTAGTTTTTTCGCATTTCAGTGTTGGTTTTAATTAAAACGAGAAATGTTGCCTTGACAACTAACTGAAATAAAACTTTTTAAATATTTTATTTCAGATAACATTTATTTAATTTCAAGTAACAAAAATCTTTTTTTCAAGTTTTGATTTTAGCTTCAGTTTTAGTTAACTATAATTAACATTTACATGTCATCATTTAGCAGACGCTTTTATCCAAATCGACTTACAAATGAGGACAACAGAGCAATGCTATGTAAGTGACAAGTCCTGGTTAGTCCAACGCAGTACAACAGCAAGGTTTTAGTATATATATATATAAGAAAACAAGTGAATAGAACAGAAAAAGTATAGAGAACGTAAGTGTTAGAGGGTTAATTTTTTATAATAAATAAAAATAAAACAAGTAGATGGAATAGAAATAGTTAACTATAACAACCCTGTATCAAATCAGCCCATGGATCTATTACTCTAACTAATTTTGATCTGAACATAAACAGAACACAACATAGGAAACAGACTTTTGCCTAAAATAACACATGAAGACACACATCTGCAAGTTCAGTACCTCTGTTTGTTCTGTGGCAGAGCTTTGGAGTCCACAGCAAACATCTTTGACACAAAGATGATTACCGGCGCCGTCTCATCAGCCGAACAATCTAGAAATGCTACAGGGGACAAACACACAGAGCAAACAGATTACAGAAGTCTTATTTAATGCCAGAAACACCAGAGTAATTGTACAATTCGGACTTTGAACACAATACGGATGGGACACGGTGTGGTCTTTTCATATGAATACGAAATCAAGCAAATTTCACACCTAAGCGCCATCAGAAACGACTTTAAAGCGTGACATAAGCCAGCATTGAGGAGCGCTTGTCTTTTAAATGCACGAGCTCAAAGAAACCTCAGCCTGAGGCCGCACGAAATTAAAAGCATCCTGCTATTTACACAAACTCTAGTCGGCATCTTTTACCACAGACGGCTGCAAAAGCAGTTTAATCAACGACAGGTTCTTCAATGCACTTTAGACTTCACAGTATCAAGAACCCACTCTACAGGGTTCAGGAGCAGCTATATGGTCCTCTGTAGATTTCTTGATGTTTTATTAAAGGTTCTTCAGGGTCAGCATACTGATTTCTGGGGCCTTTCTCATACGATATGTATTCTTCAAATATTGTGTATCTGCAAAGCACTGTATAGACTGCAATGAGAGAGGACATGTATTAACTGCATACCCTTCTTACTAATGGTTAGAACTTTTACAATTAATAACCCACACAACTTACTATCTTTAACACTGCAAATGCCATGCAGGGCCCTGTGATTTCCACAATGCAGAAAACGCAAACAAAATCTCTAAATCAAGTCAAAAATGGCATTTACTGTGTAAAGCAGAATGTCAATTTAGCAATATTTGATGAATAAATCTAAGAAATTCAAGTTTGATGAAGAAATTATAACAAATATTATACAGTAGGGATGTACTTCTTGCAAGTAATAATAATAATTATTTATTTAAAAACACAGAAATGTATTAGGTTTTTACTATAACCTGCCAAAATATGAAAAAGTTGAAACTAGAAGAATTATGACAGAAATATCTGTACTCAGAGAAACTTTGTCTAAAAAAGAAACATTCATTTTAAAAATACTACCTAAATTGTTAGTTTTATAAATTGATTTGATTACCAACTTATTTTTATAGTAAATTCATATTTGGCATTATAATTTTTTTCATATAAAACTTATACTATAAACCTATATAAATGTCCAGACATGCAAAGGAAAAATAATATGATATACTGTGAATCTTAATTTCTTTGGTCTTTCTTTTTAATTTCTGGGTGAAATATTGCCTTCAAATAAGAACAACACAACAATAGGCTACCAAAATACACTGTAAAATATTATTTTTCAAAGTTGTGAATAAAACAAAGATTACTGTTTTACAATAAAATTAAATCTTTCTACTTCAAAATGTTATGTTTAATTTAATGTGTTGATTGAAAACACTAACAAAAAAAAATAAAAAAATATAAATACAAACACAGTTCACAGAGCAGCGAGTGCACAGGTGCTGCAGACCTAGAAAGCGCTAGAAAAGATCTGAGGACGCCGTTTTCATGAGAAAAGAGCACAGGTGTGCAATACGAGTGTGAGTTTTCAAAACAGTGTATTCACAGATGGAGTCCGGCGGCAGGAAACAGTGTGAATCACATCCTCTGCTGTAGCCGTGAACATGCACTCACCCTTTTTTAGCTCCTGCGTTTGCTCGGGCAGAGAGTCGAACCTGCGCGCTCCCACGCTCATCAGCTTTTCCACTCGCTCAGCCGAGATCTCAGCTGGGCTGGGCAGCTTTTCACACGCCATTGCTGAGTAACAGTTCAAGAAAACACACTCCACTGGCACTTTCCACAAACAGGGCACAAAATAGGACCTGCAATGTTTTTTTCAAAGGGGTCATATGATGCGATTTCAAGTTTTCCTTTCTCTTAAGAGTATTACAAGCTGATTGTGCATAGATAAAATCCCTGAAGTTATAAAGACTAAAGTCTCAAAACCAAAGAGACATTCTTTATCAAAGTTAAGACTTGACCACGCCTCCTAAAACGGCTCATTCAAACACCCCCCACATGTCTACGTCACGGTGTGGAAATATTAGTGTAAGGCGTGGTTTCAGTAACGCAGTAGTGTTGATGCAGCCGTGTCGGGGAGACGCTGTGTGTTTCTAGGCAAAAGCAAAGCACTTTATTTGGCCTTCAGAAAGTAGATGCATTTAGAAATCATTAAGATTACTTACAACAGAAAAGCAACGCATTTCATGGATGACTGTTTCGTGAACCTAGGAGACGAGGTAATTCTGACTTTGCTATCTGGTGCTTCTGAATCAGTGACTGTATGTTTTGTTATTAGTTTAAGTATTTGCTATTGACTGCTCAAATGCAGAGTTTTGCGTGTCGTGTGTGTGTGTGTGTGAGAGAGGGAGACACGGTCACATCACAACTGCACTTGTGTGCAAACACATACGAGCTTCATTACTGTGTCTGTCACGCGACTCTGTTCCTCTCTCGGGCTTGAACTGATGCTAAAACTAAGCACATTATTAACTGTCTTTACGTTTATTTTGAAAGCTGAAGCTTGCGATTATGGAAAGGGGCGTTACATTTCCGACTCATGCTTGTTGTGTTCGGCCAATCACAATGCACTGTGCCAGTTGGCCAATCAGAGCAGACTGTGCTTGTCGGAAGGAGGGACTTAGTAGAGAGGCGGGGCATAGAGGACCTACAATAATGTACAGTATTTTAAAAAATAATGTGTTTTTTGAACATTAAAGCAGGTTAACATATTCTGTTACACCAAATACACAAATAATAATCTTTAAAAAAGCATAATATGACCCCTTTAACAAATGTTTGCCAAGAAAATTGCTTTATTTCAAAAAAACTATTTTGCTTGGATGCAAATTTAAATATTTTAAGCTTTCATATTAAATGTATTTATTTGAGGCTTGCAGCCCTGTTAGCAAATGTTGAGATATGTGCAAATAATACAAAATAATTAAAACAATTTGTGTGTTTGTTATTATTTTTATATGTATTTATGTGTTTTTAATTTTTAAATAAAGTCAATCAATAAGATTTTTTTTCAATGTTTTTGAAAAAAATGATGTTATGCTCACCAAGGATGAACTTTATTAAAAGGACTATATAAACAATAATATTGTGAAATATTATAATTTATATTAATAATAATAATATATTATTTCAGTCTTTATCTCACATGATACTTCAAAGAATCTTAAAAAAAAAAAATATCTGATGAATAAAGTTCAAAAGCATTTATTTGAAATAAATCTCTTCGGTAATATTAAAATGTTCTTAATGTCTCTTTACTGTCCTGATTAATTAAAGTATTAATGTTTTTATACTAAATAAAATAAAATATACTGATCCCAAGCTTTTGAACAGTACCATAATTAAAATTAATACATTTTGAAATAAAATTAGGAAAAGTATTAGAGTCATGATTTATTTTCTCTCATAATAACCTTGGGAACAGGGTCAAATATTTGACAGACGAAATTATGTCAGAATTGTGACGCTGTATGATTTAAATGACCGGATAGTCAAGAAGATCAAGACTTGTGAGGTGGGACAGACCAAAATTCACCAATTTTAGGATAAAATACAGACATCTGACGCGTTAAACTAGCTACCAGGTTAATTTGACATTAAATAATAGTTTATCTTACATATTGAGTAGTTCTCACTACTAAAAAGCTAAAGTTTGTGCCTGTAATGCATTAAAAGTAACGGTCCACCCAACTGTGAAAAGTTCCAACTACTTTCCATTCACAAAAAAACAACACGCAAACATAAAACACCTCCCAAGTGGACCACAATTGTACATTTGAGATGTATTTTGAGAATCACTCAATTATATGTTTAGAGGAACAACTGACATTTTACCAAAAGCGTTAATCGTGGTGCACCTGTCACCACAGTAATTGCGAGGCGTGTCTGTGTCAATCATATCGGCGCAGAAGGAGCGTCTAATAACGGTCGCTTGAGCGTGTCCTCCCCGTACAGCTGCTGAGATCACGGCAGGATGGCTGACGGCTGAGGAGGTGGACAACGCCAATCAAATGCCTAGCGCTGATGTGGCTAACGTCACTGGAGGTTGTGTATAATTAGCAGAAGACGGTGTGCTCTATGTTTCTAGAGTCAGTACTCTGAAATCCATAGGGCTGCTATCTCTAATCTAATATCTCTCTCATCTACTGGATTTGTCTCCTTTCTTCCCAAGTTTATCAGAGACAGTTATAGATGCAAGAAAGTATGGACCAATTACAGTTCATTATGTGAATCAACGCAAGAACGCCAATGCAGTGATTACACGTTAATGATGTCAAAACAACGATGTCGATTCTAATATTACATTTCTTAAAAAGTTACAATTTTATAAATGCCAAAATAGGCTAAAGATTAATCAAAAACAAATTGCCTAAGAAATGTATACTTTTATTCATGCGTTAAATTAATCAAAAGTGACAGTAAAGACTTTTAGATTTAGATCAACACAGTATCCACAAAATTATTAAGCAGCATACCTGTTTTCAACATTGATGATAACAAAATAAATATTTTTTGAGCAGTAAATCAGCATATTAGAGTGATTTCTGAAGGATCATGTGACACTGAAGCCTGGAGTAATGATGCTGAGAATTCTATTTATTCCATAAAAGAAAAAAAACATGTTAAATTGAAATGTTTACTTTTAAAAAGATCTTCCCGACCCCAAACTTTAGAATGCTAGTGTCTGTGTAGTAAAGGATACAGAGCACGGCTTGAGACACAGGAAGCCACTGGCTGCAGATGGCACTGAGGAGCACTTTGGGGTCGGAGTGTCTCAGGTCACGAGACATGACCGTTAACCCCAGAGAGGTCACCATCTTCTCCACCTTCTCTTTGTCCCTGGACATGTGTAAACCAAATGTAAAGGAAACTGGAAATACACATTTAAAGTGACTTTTTCATTTTGAATTAAAAATAAAATGTGTTAATGAATTATGCAGTTAGACTGAAATTATGCATTCAGAAGTAATCAGTGGAAATGTTTGCTTTAGGCTTATTTCATGACTAAACATTGTGCACCAAGTTTTAGTGATTTTGTTGTGTGCTTATGTCATTTTTATTTTAGTTTTTTATTTCTGTTTTGCTTTAATGTATTCGTATTTCTGCAAAAATATTCTGTAGTAAATTTTTTCATATTTTTGTTTTATTTTGTAATTTTGCAAATAAACGTACACTTATTTCTGTTGCTTGCCACGAAAATAATTGTAGTTTAAGTTGTAGTAATTTTGTTAATTGCTACATTTCAATTTAGCTTTAGTATTTCAACTTATTTTATTTTAGTTCGTTTTTATTTTTTTAAGCTTTTCAACTTATTTGTTTTACCTTTTTTATTTCAGCTACATTTTAATTTAATCTATTTTTTTAAATATAATTATTTATTAGATTTAGTTAAAAATAGCACTGAATTCCATACTGCATACAAAAAAAAACATTTATAAAGAAATATCAATATCATTTTGCAGCACATTCAATTTCAAAGTGAAAAGGCAAATCATGTGTTGATGTCCATTTCTCATTCGTACTGACAAACATATAAGAAGTTACCTTCTAGTGACCACAGCATCATACATACTCCAGATATTATCCAGGACAAGCTGCACAAACAGAGGTTTCTTTCCTTTGGCCTGTGAAGACAAAGAAAAACAGAGTTAATGAGCATGATGTCCGTACAGTATCAGGAAAAGAGAATGCATCATACACAAATACTCTAATTAAGCCAGCATGTAAAGGACTCATTGGCTGCTTTTAAGATTTGGAGCCATATTAAAAAGCCTCTGATTTGACTGAACAGGGTCAAACTCTTCACTAACATATGAGCTCAGATGAGTTTAAAGGCTTAAGTTAGGCTTGACTGTCAGTCCTGCAAATCAATGTTGCCGTCTGGAGGTCACGTCGCCCTGCATAACCAACTCTGTCTGAATGAGATCTGTCTGCCAGAGTGGAGTAATGGCAGTGATTGATCAGTTTAGGATGAAGACTTTTTTTTTGTAGTGTTGTACGTCTAGCGAGCCGAATCATCTGGTAACTGCAGACCGAGGCAAAGATCTTCAAAGGATTCATTATTCAGATCCTCGTCCTGCATTACTGTAAAGAAGGCACATCAGCGCCTCTTCTTCCTGAGACGGCTGAGGAAGTTTGGAACGAGCCCCAGAATCCTCAGGTCCTTCTACACCTGCACTGTGGAGAGCATCCTGACCGGCTGCATCACCGCCTGGTTTGGAAACAGCACCGCTGGCAACCGCAAAGCTCTGCAAAGGGTCGTGCGAACTGCCCGCCACATTGTTGGAGGTGAGCTTCCCTCCCTCCAGGACATCTACACCAGGCGGTGTACAAGGAAAGCCCGGAGGATTATCAAAGACTCCAGCCACCCGTCCCACAGTCTGCTCTCTCTGCTGCCCTCAGGGAGACGTCTCCGCAGCATCCGATCCCGCACTAGCCGACTAATGAACAGTCAGAACTAATACACCCTACAGCACACTCCCACTTCACGATATGCCATGCACTGCACTTTAACTTGAACTCTAACACAGTTCAACTGGACTACACGCACACACTGCACTAACACAACAACCTATCTGCTACCACTGGATACCATCAATGCACATCCATGACATTGCATATCCGGCCTATGTATAATCTGCTGCACCTTCGCATATTATTGTGTGTATATAAGTGTACATAATGTAGAATGTGTACACATACGTGTATAATGTGCTGACTGTTGTAGTCTATGTCTAATAGTACACTGTGTGTACTGAGTATATGTATGTGTATTCTGTTGTGTATAAGTCTGTAAGTATGTCTAATAGTACACTGTGTGTACTGAGTATATGTCTGTATAAGTCTGTCTGTATGTCTGGTCTGTAAGTATGTCTAATAGTACACTGTGTACTGTACTGAGTATATGTCTGTATGTCTGACTGCACCTTCTGTATAAGTCTGTAAGTATGTCTACTGTCCTGCACATACTGTAAGTATGTCTATAGTACACTGTGTGTACTGAGTATATGTATGTGTATTCTGCACATGTCTTCTGCTGTAAGTATGTACTGTCTATATGTGCACTGTCTGGAGCACGCTCTCAAGAATTTCACTCACCAAGGCACATGTGCTGTGGTCATGTGACAGTAAAAGTGATTTTGATTTGATAGATCCAAATACAAAATATGAGTCACATCATTGACCCTAATAACACCATATCCAGGTCTGCTTTGTTCATGGAAGGGAAGAGGATGTTCCAGACTAATGTGTGCGTGTGCTCTCTAGTCATTAAGGTGAGGTTTCAGTGATGGATCTGACGTCCATTAGCATAACTACTGGCATATTTGAATGCCATAAACGGCACTACAAACCCAGAGCATCTAATGGAGGGTCTCTGCTGTCACATCACTCCTGAGCTCTGTCAGCCCACTTCCTGTCAGTCTCTCAAAGGAGAACAGCAGATAGATGTGGCTGCTTCAACATTTCCAAAGATAGTTAACCGAGTATGTAATGTGACACACACACTATTGAAAGCTGCAGCTCTTTCAGCATGTAATGCACCACAACAGACCTTTTCGAGAGGTTTCTGCAGGCTTTACGAAGCTAAATGTAAGACCATTTTGAGATAAATTAATGTAATACATTAAAGGGAACACGATACGTCGATATATTCTCTAAATTTAAATGTCAAGAGCAGCAGGCAATAAGTGAAAGACAGTTATACAACTTCCAACAGATCTCCATTGCTTTTTTTTTTTTTATTTTTTATTAAAATAGCTCAATTAGAATATGGACATATCTATTACTGTACCTTCAGATCACACTGCAAAAACATGATGTTCTTTCTCAGGATTTTTGTCTTGTTTTACAGAGCAAATGCCTAAAGATTCTTAAATCACCGAGAAGCAAAACGCTTCATTTTGATCAGTTTCACAGAAAACAAGACTTTTTATGACGAGTTTATGATTAAAACAAAAACTAATCTGTCGACAGGGTCAGATAAATCAACTTAATCCAACGGAAATCAAATGTTCAAACCACATGGAAAGGCATTTGTTCTTGTTTTAAGCACAAACTTACATCATTTAATGTGATGTTTAATGCCTCAGAAAACAATACTTGAGCTATTTCCATTTAGAATCTCAAGTAAATATATCTTATGTTTAGATATGTTAGATATTTGAGACAAAAATACTGATGAAGATATTTATTTTTTGCTTGCCATAATTTTATGAATTTAAGACTGCTCCAATGTAGGACGTTTTAAGCCTTAATTTGAGGAAGGGCAAATTAATACTTATTAGGACCAGCATAAACACAGTTTTCTTAAAATGCAACATAAAATATATTTTCTCGGTGGTGAAAAACAACATGACCGTATTGAAAACCCATACTGTGATGAAACCATGGCATGAGGATGGCATCAGATTACAGATAACTGTTACTGTTATGTGGTTTATATATGGCATTATAAAGCATACCAATGTATTACCATGGTACAAGTACAGTAAAAAGAGTTCACATGTAAGATAGTACCTGAGCTCCCTTCATGATTTTTTTGGCTTTGGTGTTGAGGTAGAAATCACCCCACAGGGTCTTCAGCAGAACCGAGGAGCGGATGCCCATTTTCTGACTGTACATCTCTGCAAACTGATGAATGCTGTCAGAGAATTAGAGAAAAGACAACTCAGCATCATTATTTGCAATTGTTATTTATATTATTACATCCCATTCATTTGTAAGAATGCAGTTCAAAGAGGTCTGTGATTTCAACATCATCTCTAATCCATGACAGCTGTAAGATCACTGCATAATTAACAAGAAACTAAATTTAACAGAATATTCACAGCTGCAATGTTAAACATCACGCTGTTTTACGGAGTCATATTCAGTAAGATATCATTAGCCTTCAGCTTCAAAAACATATTTCTGTCAGAGCCGTAGAGCAGTGGTTAGTGCATGTGCATGAAAACATGCTGGACATCCAGCTGACGCAAGTCCTGGTCTGCATCATATAATAGATAGATATACACTATATTACCAAAAGTATTGGGTCACCCGCTTCTAATGAAAGGTTTGACTACTTTAGTAATTTCCATGAGTACAAATCTTAATGTTTAAGCATTCATAATGACAGTATGAATTGTGTGCTTCTAATTTTATAGCTGGGACAGAACCCTTTTCATTCAACACAGTTCTCTGTTGTATAAGACAGAGAAAAAGAGGAAATGATGTTTAAGTACATGAATTTCTTTGTTGCAAATACAGTTTGGAAGTGTATTCTAGAAGATGGTACTGTGTACCATCTGTTGCAACAGTTCGGAAGTGTGACTGTACAAGTCATTGGTGTTTGGTGATGAGTTTTTGGCTCAAGGTCTGTATTTAAAGTCACACCAGAGGTGTTCAGCTGGGATTAGACCAGTCAAGTTCTTCCACACTGACTGAATCATCATTTCTCTTTGATTCTTGTCTTATACACAGAGACACTGTCATGTTAGAATAGAAAAGGTTCTGTCCAAACTGTTGCTATAAAACTAGAAGCACACAATTCCCTAGAATATCATTATATGCTTAAACATTAAGATTTGTACTCATGGAAATTACTAAAGTAGTCAAACCTTTCATTAGAAGCGGGTGACCCAATACTTTTGGCAATATAGTGTTTATCTATAATAGATACATCAGGGATTCCCGAACTACTTCTGTCAGCCAAACCCATTTGACCTAAAATATTTACTTTAAGTACCCCATGAGATTTTACGTTAATATTCTCATAATTTAACAACACTTTCACGGTTTTCTGATGTTGATTAATGTTCACATGACATTTAGCTATACAAATAACGTAATACAATTATATTTTAGAAAGTTTTTTTATTTTGATATATTTTATGTTAAAAGTATTTATTCATTTAAAATGACATTTTTATGATTTAATTAACTCAAAAACCCAGTTCCTTCTATAGCTCTCATATATAAAAATATACACATATGTATAGTTAATTAAAATGCAGGTTGACTTTACATGCATAAATGTAAAAGGAAACAAATTATGAATGCAATTCATATATTAGTCTACAGTGCATGTAATATATCTTAAATCGTCCATCCAAGATTCAGACTAACAACTAACAACGAGCAATACTTTTGTTTCAGTATGTATTCATCTGTGTGAGCATTAGTCAATAATAACACAACTCTTCAATGTTAGTTCATGCTACCTTCGATCCATTAAATACTATTAACGGATACAACTTCTGATTTTAATAATGTATTAGCAAATATTGAAATTAAAATGATATAAAATCATTGTAAGTCCATGATAAAGGTTAACAAACAGAACCTTATAGTAAACTGTTACGAATCTGTTTTAAAGTTTATACCTCCTCTAAAACTTTTTTAATTGGTTTAGATGTCCACGTTTGACTTCTAACTAGGCCACTTTTTCTGGTCTAAATAAAAAGCACTCTTAGACTCTTGTGTTGCTGCTTGAGAGATTGATGCGTCACATTTGCATCAGTTCAGCACAACTTAATGACGTCTAGAAATCACAAAACAAGGCCTCCTTACGGTAATGGACTGAAACAAGTCTTTCTAGGCCATATGCTAATATACGCTCTACGAGAATTACTCTTAAAGGCAAATGAAAAGAAGACGTATGGAGCACTTTAGTACTAGTACACTATCCCACATTACACTTCTTGTATGGAAAAGAGCAGCTCATACATTTAGTTTAACATCATATTTTGTGTTTCACTCAAGTAACAACATGATAAAGCATAAAGAATGACATGAGAATGAGTTAATGATGTCCAACTTTTTGGCTGACCTATTCTTTTGAACTTATTAAAACTGTAAAAAGGTACTTGAGTCTGGAGTGCTTTTATAATAGAAAACATACTGAAAGTAATGAGCTTAGGCGCAAAAAAACATCCTCGTGCTCACCAGAGAAGTGCTGTGTTCGGTTTGGTCAGCTTTTAGAAATATACACCTACACCAGTCGTATTAGTACTTTACTTTAGCCCTTATTTCAAGCATCTAAAACCATTGTTACGTAACAGCACAAAATGTGCAATTCATTATAAGGGAGGGGAGTCCTGATGTTGAAATCTAGTATAGTATTGCCATCTTGTGAGCTGTCATAAGTACTACAACCACTGGTAAGCTGTAAAGGGTGAAAACCAACCATCTAAGCTTTTGATCAAATATTCGGACAAATTAATTGTTAAAAAATGTGAAAGCGCGTAAGATGTACCTGAAGCCCCAGCCGTCTATAGCGCTGGCAAACACCACATTTCCACGGTCAGGGCTGAAGTAGAGGTCAGAGTCATCGGTCTCTTCTAAACCTGCGCTCCAGTCGTACACCTGATCTCCGCTGACGTTCTCTGTACAGCTGCTCTGAGCTTCTGCGTCCTTCTCCGCTCGCTCCTCCAGGACTTTAGAGGTGAATAACGTGCCAGTAACTGCATTCACCTACAGAACAGGCAGAAACAAACATTTAGAGAACTTCATTTTTGTCCAGAAACATGGTGCAGAGACACCTCAAATGGTCATATCACGAAAACTATTACATTTCCTTGATCTTTACTTTTACTTTACTTTTTAGTCATTTAGCAGACGCTTTTATCCAAAGCGACTTACAAATAAGAAAAAGTAACTAAAACTATAAGTTACAAGTCTATAAATACTATATATACACACATTTAAGAAAATTTAAATTAAATAAAATGACAAATGCATACAACAACATTTCAAAACTTACATTTAAATGAAAACAAAAATCTAAAAAATTTCAAATATTAAAACAACCAAAGGTATGAGTATAAAAATGATTCTAACATGACACTAAGCCAATAAATATATATATGCATTTCCAAGTATGTTTGAAGTAACGTTACTAAAATTACAATGTATTAAAACTAAAACTAAAGTAAATACCTATAAAGACATATGAAATTCATATAATTTATGTAAAATTAAAATAGATAAATCAAACGGCAGTAGTTATCAGTAATCCTAAAAAAAGAACACTGTCAAAAACACATGCTAACAAACAACAACTTACACATAGTAAGAATTAGTTATAAAAACTAAAACAGAAGTGAAACAAGCAGTAAGAAAGAGGATAAATAAAAAGGCGATACTTTGATCTTTGGACTGTGAAAAAAGGTCAAAACATCCTCCTTAGTCCAAAAATAAATAAATAGCAAAATGCAGTTTTTAAAAATGCTTTTGAAAGAAGTCCCTTATCTCCACCATCGGAAGTGCTTTTGCTACAACTGCGCCAAGACTCTGGAATGATTTGCCCTTGTTTATTAGAATGGCTTCATCTGTGGCTATTTTTAAGTCTAAATTAAAAACCTATCTGTTCGATAAGGCTTTTTATCCTGGTTGAAGCACTATGTTTTTTGTTGCATGTTATGATGATTTTGTTGCATGTTAAAATGTATTTCTGTTTTATTTTTCTTTGTGTTACTGCTGTTTTTAGTTATTCTATTGTAAAGCACATTGGTCAACTCTGGTTGTAGTAAATAGTGCTATATAAATAAAATTGCCATTGCCATTGCCACCAAGGCAGCATTTATTTGGTCAAAAATACAGTAAAGATATTGTAAAATAATATTGTGACATACCATTTAAAATTATTATATTTCTTAATTGCCGTTAATTGTTATGATTATATTTATTAACAGTTATTATTAAACATTATTAATTAATCATATTTTAAAATCGTATTTATCCTATAATAGTACAGAAGATTGTTAATCCTTTGGAAATCATTCTAATATGCCGATTTCTTGCTAAAGGAATAGAAAATTATACTTATTATAAATGTGTTGAAAACAATATTTTTGTGGAAACCAGATACAGTGATAAATAGTGAGTTCAAAATAACAGCATTTATTTAACATAAAATAATATATATTTTTAACGGTCACTTTTGATCAATTTAATGTGTTTTTGCTAAATACAATTATCAATTTATTTAACAAAAAAAATCTTACTTACCCCAATACTGATTATATGTAAATGATATAAAAAACTTAATATATAAACATTTCCTAAAGTACACATTTTATTCAGTATAAGACCTACAAAAAAAACACATGACTCCTCTTTCACACACAAACTGCATTTTAAAATCCCTTTTTGTAACAGCTGATAGTTTATTTGTACCAGCTTCAGCCGTGTTTTGGAGCTCTGACTCACCTGCTCTAGTATTTTCTGCAGGTGAGTGTACGCCTCCTGTGACGTGAGTTTCAGCTCCACGATCAGCCGGTCGATTTTGTTGATGACAAGAACAGGACGGATATTCTCCAGCCAAGCTTGTCGCAGAACGACTTGTGTCTAAAGTAGAAAAAAAGAGTTGTAGAGGTTTAAGAACAGAGCAATCATCGACTGCACAAGCATAGCGGTCAAGTATATTCAGAATGTTTACTGCAAGAAATGAAGCAAAAATCGAAATATGATCTAAATTCTATCATTGTGATTAATGCTGCTTTTCATGAACATTTGAAGTCTGGTGAATAAACAACAAATCAATTGACTGAAATGCAAACGAAGGACATGAATCAAACATACAAATTATAATGTCATTTGGTTACCTGTATTTTTACATTAAATTAAAACTTTAGGAAATGCAATGATCAAATAAACGGTGCGTAACAGTAACTGCAATTCTTGAATGAATGAAATGAATGAAAGCTGCATATGAAAACACACTCAAGAGACGGATGATACCTGCGGACACACTCCCTCCACAGCATCAACAACAACAATGGCCCCATCACACAGTCTGACAGCAGTGGACACCTCCGAGGAGAAGTCCACATGACCGGGAGAGTCGATCAGATTAATGAGGTACTCGTGTCCTCCTGCAACGACAGGTGAGTTACAGCAGTACATAGTGCTGAATCAGTGAAGCTGCAGACCGCATTGGCCATTACCTGTTGAATAATGTAATGAAATAGCGCTGGACTTCATAGTGATTCCTCTGATCTGCTCGTCCTCCCTGCTGTCCAGATATCTCAGCTACAGGAACAGACAGAAAACAGCATTTCAGATCACACTGACAGGGAGTCACCTCCAAAACAAACGTGGAAAAAGATAGTGTATTTTGCATGAAGGCTAATTTAACACTGTTTTCTAAACTAAGCACCCCAATTATTTACCTCTGATTGTATGGCTTGTTAATGGTTAGAGCTGCAGTGAAGGACTATGTTTGTTTGACACAGAGTGCAACATGTTCTACAATTTTCACATGAATCGCTTTATGTTTATGTAATACATTTTAAGAGACAAACTGGTTTACTATTAAACTAGTCAGAATAGCTTTCAGGAACCAGGAGTCATTGGTTTGAATCAGCTCAGACTGAACTGAAGGTTATAATGTTTGACTTAAAATTATTATTATTTATATAACATTACAGAATCTGTAACCATTTTTGAATTAAATTACATTTTTATATTTTCAGGTTTCATTTGAGCTTTTTTAGCCATTTAGTTATGTTTTTTTGTTATTTTGTATTAACTTAACGTACTTTAACTTAAACATGCATTTCTTTTATTTCAATTTATCATTTTATTTTTTTCATTTATTACTTTTTTTTAAGTTTTGTAGATTTAAGCTTCTCATCTAATATTTATATTTTATCGTTTTTTTAAGCTTTATTTATATTAGATGTTTAATACTTTTATTTAACAATAACAACACCAATGTAGTTAAAGATAAACTGTCAAAATTATCATAACAATTATGTATTTTTTTTATTTATACATTCAGTTTATCATAAAAACACACAAAGAAATGTTGGAAAAGCATTAGTAGTTGTGCAGATTTGTATTAGGTTATAAGAAGCTAATCTAATAGGTTATAAGATTTGTAAAGAAGTTATTAATCACAGATAATTCTCTGTAGGTCCACTTACCTTTCCTGCTAAACGACTGGATATAATACCATTACTTGCCACCAGGCAGTCTGCTAATGTCGTCTTCCCTATGGGAAACACACATTTACACACACTAAGTCTTAAGTTTTAACCAGAATATTGTGGAAGATGCCTAACATTTAATAAAAGCAAAGACCTGACTCATATCAGCATGCTTTAAACTCACCATGATCGACGTGAGCAAGAATACACAGATTCCTGATGTGTGATGTTTTCTTCTGCAGTGCAATTATCTTCTCCAAACTTGTCTGACCCATTTTGACTTTCTGTGCCATGAAGATGAAGCACAAAAGATGAAGATCACTTCATTATTAGTGCAAATGCACATATAGCAATCCCAAAAAGCATGTGGGCGCTTAAGTTGCTTAAAAATGCACGAATGTCACTGTTATACAGTAAAACAAAATATAAAAACAAGTGACATCTGCAATCAAATGCTGCTCAAAGTATTGTAGTACAACAACAACAGATATTTTTCCCCTAGAATTTATTCTATTATAATAAATACATTTAAAAATGTTCTTCTTTTTTTGGATATCCTGATATAAAAGAAAGATGTAGGCGATATATTCTATAAGTACTCACTGCTTCACCACTTTCGTGCACTATTTTGAAAGAATATTGTCATAAATACAAAATATAATGACATATAAAGAGAACTGTCATACAGAATCATGGTAAAGGATGAAAGGTGGTGGTTTGGACATGAAATCAACCCTGAATGGTTAGAAATGTTATAAAAGAGCTGAAGGCAGCATCAAATGACTGATTTTTTAACAGTATGTCAACTGCTTTATAATTTGAAACCTTCTCTTTGTGAGATGTTTTGTGTGTACTAGCGTTACGACACTTGGTTTGACATTCTGTTATATAATGCTATTTTTGTGTGGCCAATTTTTTTCCTAAACACAAAATATGGCTTTGAAGTCGATCAGGTTTGAAATGCCGTTCTTTCAAAACAAACCGGCGAGTGTTTTGTTGAGAAATAGAAGATTTGGACACTTTTATGTCTCACATTCAGACACTCATTTGACACAAGTTTTCAAAACAACGTCCATTCAACTGATTGACAGACTGCTAAACAAACTGAACATTCAGCGCAAACATATATAATATCGTCAAATTCGTCTGCAAAAATAACACTGATATTCACCGTTTCTCTTCCTTGAATAAACTTTGATATCCTCAGCATGAGAAATGACAACAGATACTCACATGTTTCCTCCAGTTCAGGAAGCGCGTTTGTGCGTTGCGGCCGTCGCACGCTTCAGACGTAATAAGACGTTACGCTGCGTCGTCACCAGGACGCTGTCAACAGTAGTTGCCGGGGAAACGGGACGCTAGTGCGCGACAAACGCCAGTGAAGCAGTGTGTAAGTGAGGGAATTTCACAACTTTCCTCAAAAAAACCGAGGAAAATGACGCGTCTCTGTATCTGTGAGATGTGCAGCTGTGGGTAAGAGTATTTTTTTAATGTGTTTGTGTGTTTTTTAGTAATGTTTGAAGCCCGAGTTTTGAATAATTGATGGGTAAGTTACGTGGTAGAACGAATATCAATAACGTTAATGGAGCAAATTCGGAAAACAAATCTTGACGGACATAATTTAATATTACATTTATTTTAATACATTTTAATAATGGCTTGGAAATTAAAAACAAATACAGTACAATAATTAATTTGACAATAATTAAAAATATATATTATTATGATGTTATTTTTCGTTTTATGCCATTACATAATTAATAGGGAAGTAGTGAAGAAAATGTCAGGTAGTGAATTTAATTTAATTTAATTGAACAGTTTTCAGTTTGAAGGAAATGCATGTCCTCAATACACTTGTAGTGCAAAGAAAATAACATGAAGACACAAGTGTATTTAAGTGTGTAGGATGGAGGCTTTAGTCGGTGACAGGGTTTGTTGTATAGCTGTTGCCCTGGACTCCACAAACATGTTCAGTAAAAGTACTGCGGGAACTGAGAAAAATCTCGAGTTTATGCCTTCTCAAAATAATAATTGTATTTGAAATGCTTCTCCCTTATCTTCAGCCGCCACCGTTGCACACACCAGCCCACGGCACTTTTCAAGAAAGGCAGTAAGACTAATGTGTTGTCAGAGTACACCGAGAAGTATCCTGCCTATAAAGGGCACACGCGGCCCAAGAGCATCAAGCCCCAACTGCAGTATAAAGCTCACAAGGACACGATGGAAGGAACAACCACCTTCAGGTACATTCTGGGAATTCATGGCTAATCTTTAGTCAAATCATTTACAGTTTTATACATAAATCTACTCGCTAGGATTCAATAATTTTTTTACATATAAAGTGTCAGCACACTAGATGTTAGAACAGCTCCTCTAACTCTTTCTATAGGCTTCAGATCATCATATAATCTTTTTTGTTTTCTTATTTTCTCAGGACAGACTATGTCCCGTATGTGGTCACCCCTCGCCCTAAGAAGCTGCAGGCCGAGTACAAGCCCAAGCCTGGAGAGATTGACTTAGGAACAACCTATAAACAAGACTTCAACCCATATGTAGTGCAGCCATTTGTTCCTTCACGTCCTAAAGAGAGAGTACATACCACAAATGCAAAACTGGACACCATACCCACCTATAAAGGTAATGGCACTCTAGGTCCGTTAGATCAAGTGATGCTTTCTGAGCATGTAGTTTCAGAAAACACACACTGAACAACTGGAGCAATTTTTCTGCTGTTACTTATGTTAAATCAAGTATTTTTAGATTTAAATTCATTTATACTCAGCAGCTTATATAAAGCACATCATAAAACTCTAGTGTTCAAAAGTTTGGGGTGAGTAAGAATATTTTTTTTTTTTAAAGAAATTAACACTTTATTATGTAAGGATGCATTAAATTGATCAAAAGTGACAGTAAATACTTTGCTGTTTGTTTGGGTTTTCTATTCGTCAAAGAATCCTGAAAAAAAAGATTTCCACAAAAATGCCAGATAATAATAATAATAAGAAATATTTCTTGAGCAGCAAATCAGCATTATTATAATATAGTATATATTTATATTTCTGAAGGATCATGTGACACTGAATGCTGGAGTAATGATGCTGAAAATACAGCTTTGACTCACAGGAATAAATTACATTTTAAATTATATTCAATTGGAAACCAGTTATTTTAAATTGTAATAATATTTCACAATATTACTGTATTTTGTATCAAATAAATGCAGTCTTGGTGAGCATAGAAGACTCTTACCGACCCCAAACATACAGTATGAATGATAATATATTATTTTATTATTATTTTATATCATAATGATAATATATCATAAAAGCCAACAATATTTTCAGTACATGGTACAAAAGCTGAAATGCATAAAAATAAGTTATCACAGCGAATGTCGTTGTTTATTAGTAAATATTTTGTATGATATTTTTAAAGATGATTTTCGTCAGTGGGAGATCAGCAGACGGGAATTGACTAAGCCTGACACACCGTATCAACCCCCTGTTACAAAGTTTGGGAATTCCACGACATTCCAGGACGATTTCGTCCCCAGAGGTCTCGTCCCACGTGAGAGCTACAAGCCCTCTAACATAGCCAAGCTATCCGATGCTCCTTTCGAAAACATGACCAGCAACAGGCTCTCCTATGTTCCGCACGCTGTAGAAGCCCGATACGTTAAACCGCCAGTAGAATACAAACCCAGCAGCCAACCTTTCCAGGACCTCACCAGCCATCGACAAGACTATCAAGGCCTGCTGAGTCCGCTAACCAAAAGCTGCAAGCCTGAGCCGCTCAAAGTGGCCTCCAACAAGCCCTTCCAGGGCAGCACGGAATTCCGTGACCGTTACCAGCAGTGGCCCGTATCCCTCCGTTATGTGCACAAGTCGGTGGCCTATGAGAGTCCAACAGAGCACATGGACATGACCACCACCTCGCACACAGACTACATCAAGCACCAAGTCCAGCCCTTCCTTTCCGCCAAACCCTTATTTCTTCCCACTAAGTCCTCCGAGCCCTTTCAGGGCAACACCACCATGAGAGACGACTTCCAGCCGTGGGCGGCTCCCCGTCAAGGCATGATCCGGAAACCAGAGGAAATCCAGCGAGCCAGTGGGAAAATGGAAGATCTGACCACCTCCAGGGCTCATTTCGTTCAGCATGAAGCTCAGCCTAGTTTCAGCTTCAAGCCCCAAAACGCACCGCTGCGGACCGACGCTCCTCTACAGAACGACACCATGTACCGCACCGATTTCACACCCAAGAAGATCAGCGTGTGTCCGGCCAGTTTCGAGTCTCCGCCGGGGTTTGTTTTCGATAATTACGATGATCGAGGTCACCGCTTCTTCCGTAAGATGAGGTCTGCTGACAAGATTGAGACGCCAAAGGAAATGGTCTTGACAGCTTAATAAAGTCATCAAGTTGTTTCTATAAAAGGAAACTAGCATACAGTGTGATCTCTATAAATTATTGTAATCCTACGGGGAGTCGTTATGAATTACGATGAAAGGTCAGTGGGTTGAACTATCTTTCATAAAACATTGATTATGCAGAGTTTCAAATTTTAGCTAGTTTTAAATTGTCAATAGGATGAAACTGCAGTACAGTTGTAGGATATAAAATATGCAGTGAAAGTACTATAATAGGTCATAAATCTGTTTTTGACAATACCAATTAATTATTTCAGTATCAAAATCACTTCTTCATTACCATATAAAAGCTTGCGGTAATTTAAAAAAATAATTAATTAAACGTTTTATTCAGGAAGAACATTAAATTATTCAAAAGTGACAACACAGACATTTATAGAGTAACGAAGGATGTCTATTTCAAATAAATGCTGTTCTTTTGAAGAATCTTTAAAAATGTATCACGGTTAGGTTACCGCAAAAATATGAAGCAGCACAACTGTTCTCAACATTGATAATAATCAGAAATGTTTCTTGAGCAGCAAATCAGTATATTAGAATGATTTCTGAGGGTGTAATGGAGTAATGATGCTGAAAATTCAGATTTGCATCACAGGAATAATTATTTTTTAAATGTATTGAAATAGAAAATAGTTGTTTTAAATTGTAATAATATTTCACAATATTGCTGTATCTTTATCAAATAAATGTGGCCTTTTGAACAACAGTTTAGTTAACCACATAAAACACGCTTTTTGCAATTCACAATAATTGAATGTTTTAACCCCAATATAGAATACAAAGATCAATAATTCTAAAGATATATAAACTGATTGGTAAATCTGTATTTATTGTTTTCATATCACATAGACTGTTTGCAATATTGACATGTACAGAACCAAAACTGGCACTTCTTTAACCGAGTCATGTAGCGGCTTTCTCCACATACTTTAGCAATAAAATGCAATGGATTAAATTCATGGATAAATTCAGTGAGTGGCTTATGTACAACATTTGTTGATGTACTTAAAAGGCATGCATAAAGACCAGGAAACATTATATTAGAGATATGGATAATTCACTTCAAGTGCTATAAGTACATAGATCTGTGCTGCGTTTAATCTTAAATATGGATTATAAAGACAAACTAAACCAAGTAAGAAAATAAAATCCAAACTTTCTACACTCAATGTACAATATTGCACTTAAAAACACATTATATACAAGACATATTTTACAATGCAGCACATTGGTTGAACACAAAACATACATCTAAAAGACGGCTGGAGAAATGTGACCTTTAGGGCACATGCCATTTCAATCGGTCAACGGGTTTTCTGTCATACATTCTACATCCATATTTAATATTAGAGTCAACATGAAAACAAAAATGGAACCTTTTACTTGATACTGTGTTTGTCTTTGTAATGTTTATCAAAATATAATAAGTTTAGCTCACTGTCTGGGCAAAGTAGCAATAACTTTATTTGTAGAGCAGTAAACATCTAATACATGAAAGAAACGCCTTTTCCACCAAAGCATTAAAGTTTATATGAATTTATATCTCACAATTTCATAACATCTTTTTTGTGATATAAACTCAGAATTATGAGATATAAACTTCCAATATTTAGAAGAAAACTTTATTTGTTTATTACAAGCTATTCTGAGAAGAGAAAAAAAGTCAAAATTGTGAGTTGTAATTACCTTTTATTTTTTAATTCCTTGGTAGACACAATATTCAAAATTCTGACTTTTTTTCTCACAATTGTGAGGTTATATTTCACAATTCAGTCTTTTCTTATTAGAATTACTAGTTTATACTTCGCAATTCTGACTTTTTCCTCAGAGTTGCAAGAAAAATGTCAGAATTGTGAGATATATACTCAGATTTGATATTTGGGGGGGGGGGGGACTACTTTGTATGATGTCAGAATTACTGTTTTTATTTTTCATTCCGTGATGGACATAAACTTCCATAAAGCTTGCTTCCCTCTGAAACAAATCCTTCTTACTCCTCTAACTCCGCCCCTCTTACCCCCTGAGCCAATCAAATCCTAATAAATAAATAAGCCCCACCTCACATTTTTCTTGCTGAATATGCTGTTTGCCTTTAATCAGATAAGAGAAGTCAAATGGGTTGTGACCGCATTTCATGTTGACGTCAAGGTAGGACTCTGACTTAAAAAAAAAAATATATATATATATATATATATATATATTTTTTTTTTTTTGTAATACTCCAAGCTGTGTACTACTGATATTATTAGTATCAGTGCATCATGTACACCCAAGACAGAGGCCTTTATATTTCCTTCACATTGGTGAATGGTCCTCTCATATTCACAAGTAAAAATCTTAAATTAATACACATATAAAATGTACTTTTAGGGCAAGATAAAATGAGAATCTACAGAGAAAGCTAGTGAAGAGAGAAGTTTCAAATCTCATCAAGTGATTTTCTCTTTGGACTTCTGATGATCGGGGAAAGCATCCAGTGAAGTGTAGTCCAGATATCGTTTAGTCCATACACTCCAGGTGTTCTTGTTGTTTGTAGATTTAACAACATTCTGTATTACGAGAGCGTCTGTTGGTTTGACTCTTGGGCCTCTGGCGGTCACTAGGTGGCGCTGGTGTCCTGTGAGCAGGTCTGGCAGCAGCGTTGCCGATACAGATCCACGGGGCAAAGCTGGAGCCGTTTCACCACAGGACAGTAGTGGGTTCTGTCCTTACACTCACCTGCAGAAGCACAAACAAAACAACGCTTATTCAAAATATACCTTTAGAAATCATACTTTTCAAAAGCACAATCCACACATTCATTGGCAAACAAATGCACATTTCAACATATTAAAATACAGACAAATAATCAGAAAAGAGAAGTTATTTACACAAATGAGTTTGTAAACAACAACATTTAGATATGTTTTCGAAAGCAATGGACTGAATTAACTAGTTGAATAAAAACTCATTTAAATAAGAAGATAAATAATAATGAAAGTGCCGAGTCTTTTCTTGGTCTTTAATTATTATTATTATAACTATTATTCTCATTGTTATTAATATATTTTCATATACGTTAAATATATCAAGTTAAAATTAAATATATGAACACTTTTTATTTACTTTATAATCCACCGATAAAATAAAATAAATGAGTTTGTGAACAAACATTTCAATGTTTTTGAAAACATTGAACTGAATTAACTATTAAATAATAAACTAGTTAAACAAAAACTCATTTAAATATGAAAAGATAAATAATAATGGCAGTCCTCAGTCTTTTGTTGGTCTTTAATAATGATAATAACTATTATTCATTATTAATAATTGTAATTAAAATTAAAAAATAAAATTATAAAATAATATAAATTATAAAATAAAATGAAATTAATTAACTAGTTAAACAAAAACTAATTTAACTATGAAAAGATACACACGTGGTCAGAATTGTTGGCACCCTTGGTAAATATGATCAAAGAAGGCTCTGAAAATAAACCTGCATTATTAATCCTTTTGATCTTTTATATTTAAAATAATTCACAAAAATGTAACCTTTCATTGAACTAAAACAATTGAATATGGGGGAAATCTCATTATGAAATAAATATTTTTCTCAAATACACATTGGACACAATTATTGGTACCCCAAGAAATTCTTATGAGTAAAATATCTCTGAAGTATATTCTCATTCATATTCACAATTTTGAGTTATTATTAACATTAAATTATCCAGCCATGGCTTCCTGTTTCACAGAAATATAAATAGGAGGGAAAACAAAGCCCAAAATCTATTAATCATCCATCACAATGAGAAAAAACTAATAATATATTTCTGATGTGCAGCAAAAGATAATTGAGCTTCTCAAATTAGTGAAGTGGCTTTAAGAAAAGAGCTAGAGCAGTGAAAGGAAGAGGACGTGTGTCTATATCATCCTAATGCACGACGAGAAGGAGAGTTTGAGTGGCTAAAGACTCTCCAAGGACCACAGCTGGAGAATTGCAGAAAATAGTTGAGTCTCGGGATCAGAAAACCTTAAAAAAAATGGTCAAACAGCACCTACATCACCACATGTTGTTTGGGAGGGTTTCAAGAAAAATGATCCTAGCTCATCAAAAACAAACTCCAGCATATTCAGTTATCAGACACGACTGGAACTTCAAATGGGACTGGCTTCTATGGTCAGATGAAACAAAAAAAAAAGCTTTTTAGCCGCAAACACTCAAGATGGGTTTGGTGAACACAGGGATAAAAAGTACCCCATGTGTACAATGAAATATACTGCTGTATTTTTGATGTTGTGGGCCTATATTTCTGCTGGAGGTCCTGGACATCTTGTTTAGACACATGGCATCATGGATTATATCAAATACCAACAGATAAAAAAATAAAGTGACTGACTCTGTTAGAAATCTTATAATGGGCCATGTTTGGATCTTCCAACCGTACAATAATCCAAACACAAACCTCAAAAACAACTCAAAAATGGGTCACTGAGCACAAAACCAAGCTTCTGCTGTGGTCCAGTTCTCTCTGACCTGAACCTGATCTGTAGAAGATGAGTGACCTGGTGAACTGAAGAGGAGAAGCTGTGAATCTGAAGGATGAACTGGAGTGATCTCTGGACCTGAAGTAGAATGAGTCTCTGATCTCTGTGTCTCTGAGGTGTGTCTCTGACCTGAACCCTGTAGAAGATGAGTGAGGTGAACTGAAGAGGAGAAGCTGTGAATCTGAAGGATCTGGAGTGATTCTGGATGAAGGAATGGTCTCTGATCTCGTGTCAGGTGTTCTCTGACCTGAACCCTGTAGAAGATGAGTGAGGTGAACTGAAGAGGAGAAGCTGTGAATCTGAAGGATCTGGAGTGATTCTGGATGAAGGAATGGTCTCTGATCTCTTGTCAGGTGTTCTCTGACCTGAACCCTGTAGAAGATGAGTGAGGTGAACTGAAGAGAAGAAGCTGTGAATCTGAAGGATCTGGAGTGATTCTGGATGAAGGAATGGTCTCTGATCTCGTGTCAGGTGTTCTCTGACCTGAACCCTGTAGAAGATGAGTGAGGTGAACTGAAGAGAAGAAGCTGTGAATCTGAAGGATCTGGAGTGATTCTGGATGAAGGAATGGTCTCTGATCTCGTGTCAGGTGTTCTCTGACCTGAACCCTGTAGAAGATGAGTGAGGTGAACTGAAGAGGAGAAGCTGTGAATCTGAAGGATCTGGAGTGATTCTGGATGAAGGAATGGTCTCTGATCTCGTGTCAGGTGTTCTCTGACCTGAACCCTGTAGAAGATGAGTGAGGTGAACTGAAGAGGAGAGAAGCTGTGAATCTGAAGGATCTGGAGTGATTCTGGATGAAGGAATGGTCTCTGATCTCTGTCAGGTGTTCTCTGACCTGAACCCTGTAGAAGATGAGTGAGGTGAACTGAAGAGGAAGCTGTGAATCTGAAGGATCTGGAGTGATTCTGGATGAAGGAATGGTCTCTGATCTCGTGTCAGGTGTTCTCTGATGAACTGTAGAGTGATGAGGTGAACTGGAGGAGAAGCTGAAGGAATGGTGAAGGAATGGTCTCTGATCTCGTGTCAGGTGTTCTCTGACCTGAACCCTGTAGAAGATGAGTGAGGTGAACTGAAGAGGAGAAGCTGTGAATCTGAAGTCTGGAGTGATTCTGGATGAAGGAATGGTCTCTGATCTCGTGTCAGGTGTTCTCTGACCTGAACCCTGTAGAAGATGAGTGAGGTGAACTGAAGAGAGAAGCTGTGAATCTGAAGGATCTGGAGTGATTCTGGATGAAGGAATGGTCTCTGATCTCGTGTCAGGTGTTCTCTGACCTGAACCCTGTAGAAGATGAGTGAGGTGAACTGAAGAGGAAGAAGCTGTGAATCTGAAGGATCTGGAGTGATTCTGGATGAAGGAATGGTCTCTGATCTCGTGTCAGGTGTTCTCTGACCTGAACCCTGTAGAAGATGAGTGAGGTGAACTGAAGAGGAGAAGCTGTGAGGTGTTCTCTGATCTGAAGGAGTCTGGAGTGATTCTGGATGAAGGAATGGTCTCTGATCTCGTGTCAGGTGTTCTCTGACCTGAACCCTGTAGAAGATGAGTGAGGTGAACTGAAGAGAAGAAGCTGTGAATCTGAAGGATCTGGAGTGATTCTGGATGAAGGAATGGTCTCTGATCTCGTGTCAGGTGTTCTCTGATCTGAACCCTGTAGAAGATGAGTGAGGTGAACTGAAGAGAAGAAGCTGTGAATCTGAAGGATCTGGAGTGATTCTGGATGAAGGAATGGTCTCTGATCTCGTGTCAGGTGTTCTCTGACCTGAACCCTGTATGTGAATCTGAAGGATCTGGAGTGATTCTGGATGAAGGAATGGTCTCTGATCTCGTGTCAGGTGTTCTCTGACCTGAACCCTGTAGAAGATGAGTGAGGTGAACTGAAGAGGAGAAGCTGTGAATCTGAAGGATCTGGAGTGATTCTGGATGAAGGAATGGTCTCTGATCTCGTGTCAGGTGTTCTCTGATCTGAACTGTAGATGAAGGAATGATTCTGAGAAGAAGCTGTGAATCTCTGATCTGGATGAAGGAATGGTCTTGTCTCTTGTCAGGTGTTCTCTGACCTCATCAGGCATTATAGGAGAACATTTAGAGCTGTTAAACTGACAAATGGAGGTTTCAAAAAGTATTGAATAAAAGGATGCTGTTAATTGTGACCAATGTGTATTAGAGAAAAACATTTTAAATTCTTATTATCCAATGAAAGGTTAGATTTGTGTGAATTTTTTAAATAAAAGATCAAAGGGATTAACAATGCAGATTACTTTTCACAGCCTTCTTTGATGATATTTACCAAGGGTGCCAATAGTTATGACCACGTGTGTAAATAATAATGGCAGTCCTCAGTCTCTTGTTGGTCTTTAATAATAATAATATAAATTATTATTATTAATATGTAAAAAATAAAATAATATCAATAAATTATAAAAAAATAAAAGAAATAAGCTGGTGATGTGAGTGCTAATAAATGAGGACCAGGCCTAGAACACTTTATGTTTTTGTATGTTTTACTTGTTCATTTTTGAGCTGTTAATTCAAGTTTATGTTTATGTTGAGTCGGGTCCCGTATCTAACAAACTGTGCTACATGCACCCTACAGTAACATATCTGATGTGAAACACCTGCTCCTGTTCCTCTTGCTTTGTCCACCCAGGATCTTGGATTGATTTTTCACAAAGATTATTGTGAAATTGTGGGACTTGCTCCAATGACATTAATACCAACAGAATGGTGGGAAAGCAGAAATGCAAACTCAGTCACATTAATTTTGTCCTCTGCTACATTTCAAATTCAGGTTTGGTGAACTCTGACCTGCAAATTCACATAGCACAAAGATGTTTGAGGATCTAAAGGTCACAGACTGACCTCAAGTCAAAGAAAACTAAGCAGTGTTGCTGTTCACAGTATATTTCCACTTTTTGTTTTTAGTCATTTATTTTTTCTCAAAAAGAGAATCCTTAGAGCGTGATATCATATCCTGTTCGCTGCGGTGTGAAGCAACATTTGGTGCTTAAAATCTAGCGTGACCACGGCTTCACACTCTAAAAACAATATAAGTTCATTTATTGCTGTTGTTTTATTAAACATTTCTGCACAAGAAACAAGTTAGGTGACACAAAAATGATGTTTCATTAAGTTTCACCGCAGAAGAATGAAGAACAAAAAGCAGATGTTTGGACAGACAGGATTCCTGAAATGACTGAGCTTAATAAAAAAAAACAAGAAACCCTGCGAACGAGAGCCAGTTCTCTTGGGACGCTGTGATAACTTGGATTTCGAGAGTGATGGAACAAGGTTGCGTATATTTTCCCTAATAAAACATGAATGCTCTGAAGGGCAAACATTCCCCGAACCGTACTGATGCTCTGGTTTATAACAAGGTGTTTAAGAGACTCACTGCCACAGGAAGTGATGTTGCAGTGTTGCCAGGTAGAAGGCCGCCGTTGCCAGGCGCAGTGCTGGTCGGGGAGGGTTTTCTTGTTCTGCCGATGGATGCACTCCACTCGACGGGACTGGAAGCCGCTGCCACACGCCGCTGTACACGTCCTCCACGGGAACACCTTCCAGTGCACATCGCACATCTCAGACGAGCAGTTCCTCACGGGTGACGGCCTGAAAGTGTTCGAGAACCAGATCAGGAGAAATAACACGTTAACAGAGCTGTGCATGTGAGAATGAGTGATGCTGAATACTGCATAACAAGTCTAGCACCTTTCTTTTGGGTCGCAGGTTTTGGACGTGGAGTTGCTGAAGTGTTTGCATGAGACGCTTCTGCTCTGTGTGGCCACCGCAGGCCCCAGACATCGACCTGTGCACTGTGAACACGTCATGTGACACACATTACCATCACAGTAAATATGACGAGGAGGGGACTGAACAAACGCAGCTGCTCTGATACTAAACAGGCATACGCTACGTAAAACTGATTATGGGTATCTGGCAAATAACATGAATGTTATATGATGGAAGTGCATATTTTTAGATTCTGTAACCGGTCAGTATTTTGTATTAGTAATTGTATAACTTTAAATTACTTTTTAGACTTTTTGCATGAATCATGAAGTTCTTAAACTTTAAAGTAACCTAATTTACTTTCCTAATACATCACAAGGAAATCAATTCCCAATGGGGGGGGGGGTCTGTATTAATTTTTCCCCCTCAATGGCAATAATTTACAAATAACAAATTAATTTGTAAAAAAAAAATATATATAAAAAATCCTTTTATTCAGAAAGGATCAATTAAGTTATAAATGACAAAAAATTCTACAGTTGAAATATTGCTTGGATTTCTAATTCAATTCTATACTTTTCACATGAATAAAACACAAAAAGTATAATGATTTCCACAAAAATATTAAGCTGCACCAGTTTTAAACCTCTATCTATCTATCTGTCTATCTGTCTTCTGTTCTGTCTATCTATCTATCTATCTCTCTATTCTGATGCTTCTGTGTGTATATGTTGATACATATTACAGATATATAGATATATATCAAATAAATGCAGCCAAGGTGACAGAAGAGACTTTAAACAATAAAATATTGTACCAACCTCATAGTTTTGCATAGTCATGTTAAGGTTTAATAGTAAATCCACAGAATATTAAATAATTATGGATAATAGCTGACCGGTGTGGGTTTTTATTAATTACCATCAATATCGATATCTAGAATATCTGCTATATTGGCTACTGGGCAAAGCTAATGATCTCAAAAATAGCCACTAATATGCTGATCTATCACTACTTACATACAGTGTTTTCTATCATTGCTCCACATTAAATGTAAATGTGGCAGTAAACGTACCTTGCCCCAGGGGCCGGTGAGCCACTCCACACACGCGTGCGAGCTGCACTCTTCCCTGTCTTCAGGCCGACGAGATCCTTCACACGCGGAGCTGGACAAAACCCTCACGCTGCCCGAGACCTCCACCTGCTGACAGGAGACCCGCCTCTCTCTGAAGCCCCGCCCACAGGAACTGGAGCATCTGGACCAGACTGTTGACACCCAACTGACAGATACAGCAAAAACAGTCAGGGGAGCTTCACAATTATTTAAAAGCTCATTTGATAATGAAATATGAAATGCTGCACACTCAGCTAGACATTTTCTTTATGCATGAAATATGCAGATGACCTATCTATTTTTTTTAAATGTGCAGTATGCAACAAAGCACACTGTATGAGTTTATCCCTCAATGCAATGACCCTCCAGTTCCAGTGTGACTGATGAGCCAGAAGTCACGATTTCACATCGGTTTCTTAATCAGACAGCCAAAACATATAGATCATAACTGTATGCTATTCACTGAATAGATATGCACCATAATGAGGCCATGTGATAATGTAGCATACTCCTGTTTGATGTTATCTTTGTAGTATACAGTAGAAACAACACAGTATTCAGTAAGAAATAAGATCAAAAGTATTTTCCCAGATTTTCCAGAGTCTCTTATATATGCATTTGATAAAAAATACTGTTAAATAGTCAAATGTAAACAGAATTTAAAACAACTCATTTCTATTTCAATATTTTTTTTAAATGTAATTTATTCTTGTGATCAAAGCTGTATTTTCAGCATCATTACTCCAGTCTTCAGTGTCACATGATCCTCAGAAATCAATTATAATATACTGATTTGATGATCAAGAAACATTTAAAAAAATATGATCAATGTTGAAAACAGTTTTGCTGCTTAATATTTTTGTGAAACTGTGATGCTTTGTTGTCCTCAGGTTTTGACAGAAAACACTTTTATATTGTTACATATATATATATATAACAATGTAAAAGTGTTTTCTGTCAATTTTGACTAATTTAATGCACCAAAATGCATCAATTTTTCATTTTGTCAAAGTTTTCTTTTTGTCAAATTTTATTTTGCCTTTTGTCAAATTTTAATTTTGTCTTTTGTCAATTTTATTTTGCCTTTTGTCAATTTTATTTTGCCTTTTGTCAAATTTATTTTGTCTTTTGTCAATTTTATTTTGCCTTTTGTCAATTTTATTTTGCCTTTTGTCAATTTTATTTTGCCTTTTGTCAATTTTATTTTGCCTTTTGTCAAATTTATTTTGCCTTTTGTCAAATTTATTTTGCCTTTTGTCAAATTTATTTTGCCTTTTGTAAATCAATTCAATGTATGGAGTACAGCCAAATGAAAATGCTGCTTTACTTCAAGCTTATTAATCACAACTGACATATACAGAAAGAACAGTGCTTTAAAATTGGTTAAAAAATGATTATTACAATTACAATACACTATTTTTGCCATTACAATATTATTCATTGCTTGCAAAAATTAAGCACTTTATCTGTAAAAACAACATTATGGACGGGAAAAAAGTTAAGTTAAATGTCATTTGAATTATTACAGTACATGATTTTTCTTCACACCTGTAGCATCCTATAATAGATTTGACATTTATCTAGCTGCATATTACCAATTTTATTTGCACTCGCACCGTTAAACACAGAGCTAACAAACCTCAAACTTCTAGCTAACTCTGGATACGTGCCATTCCAAACCGACAAGAATATATATCTCCATACATTGGATATGTACGGCTGGATATATTTGGTTTTTAAAAAAGCAGCGCTTGTACCCGAGTCACTGGGGAGCTGGGAGCCTCTGCGGGGCATTTGGGGTTGTGTTAGAGCGCAAGAAGCAGTAACAAAGACACGCTTTGTGAGAGGATCTCCCGCTGACGGCTCTGAACTGACGCTAAGCGCTTTCACAGAGCCATATGATTCATGCGCTGAGTCCAGACGCATGGCAATAATCAGATGATGTTTTTGGCATGGACGATAGAAGTCGGAGAGCATTCGTGTGCACTATCTGTCCTGTGTTCTCTGAGAAACCCTGAAACCTTGAAACCCTCAATCAATCAGCGCACCATATGAAACGTGGACTATGCCAATGATTCAAGCTGGAATATTTTTCTCTGCAAAAAACTCCTGCTTACTGTTATATGAAAGAGTGGAAATACAGTACATGCTAATATCATTCAGTTCAACAATTGCTCTTTTAAAGGCAATTGTGCTTTTTAATTGAAAAAATGCACATTATCATTATTAACTTGCAATTTGCTGATGTAACCAAGACGAAATGGGCAAAAATAACAGGATCACTTTACAGAAGTGCAAATTACATCTCACACCGTCGTTATAAAAAGCATGGTGATAAATGTAAATTAATTGAGGCTTGGGGAAAATGCCATTAAAATGAAGAAAATTCAAAAAATACACTTGTACAAATAGACTAACTCTATAAGGCTCTTGTGATTAAAGTGAAATTGAAAGAAAAGTGTCTACAGTGATTTAGATCTGCTCATGTTGCATCAGCATTCTAACCAATCACACACGTTTCTCTTGAGCTTATGAACGCACTGGCCAATCAGAAGTGATTAGATTAGTCACCACTGAACGTGAATTCTGCACTCTTGTGCCAACTCTATCATCATTAAACTACAAACTGCAGATATTATGAATGAGATTCATTTCGCAGTGAAGACACAGAAGGTGAAGATGGGAGTTTTTGTGAAAATGCATAACTCGTGATAGACCGAAGTCAATGGCCGCTTTACTGATGGGCAACATTCTTTGTTCGCTTTCTGTATAATTTATTCCCAGTTTGTAGAACTTTTTTTCATGCTATTTAAATAACAATTTGAAGTTTTGATTTTCTATTGTGTAAAAAGCATTAAACTAATTCATAAATGGTTCTTATTTTGCGTGGCCTACAAAAAATATGGCGTGCCATTTCCCCAAACACAAAAACATTTATTTCATTATGTTAATCGACATTATAAAAAATTCAAGAGCAATAATCTACACTGACTTCTGTCATAATATTGCAGCACCATTTAAAAAAAAGAAAAAGAAAGAAAGAAAAGCAGGTATTTTTCTGCCGGGACATTATCCAGTACTTTTACAGACTTTACATTCACATTAAAACACAGCGCAATGAAATGCAAAATTCAAAACACAGGTCAAATAGCTACCTGTAAAATAAATAAATATGAATATAAATATATTTATAACAAATTATTCATGTTAATATGGTACATTGCACCCCTTTTATGTGTTTTTAACAGTGTTTATAATTTATGTATTAATTTATATAACTTATATACGTCATGAAGGTTATTTAACATTATGCAAACGCTGTGTAAATGCATGCAGCATCATTAATCATCTTTGAGCATCATTAAACAGTCTAAGTGAACATAAACATGTCAGATGCAGCTTCTGCTCCATCTTTGCAGTGTAAAGAAGGCATTTGTTGATGTTGACAAAATCCTTTTGGTAACAGTCTGGTTACATGTGACATTAAAATGACCACAGATACGTTTAATAAAGGTAATTATGAAATTTATCCTTAAAAAAAAGTCCTGGAAATCAATCCTAGCGGGTAAATATTGCCCTTTATTTGAAAAAGTTAATTTCTGACCCTGGTGAGAAAGATTTTCACAATACTTTTTTATTCTAAATGTTCTGATTTCTCTGCATCGTGTCGAAATGGTAAAAACCCAGAGTGGTTTCTCCGGCCAGTGCACTGACTCTTTTACACCGACAGCTGATATCTGCTCTCCTCCAGCCCCATTGGGCTCATACAGCTTGATCCATGTGCTTCGTTGAGCGTCTGCACGGCCCCTGAAAAGACTGATGCTGGGCAGGGAATGATAGATGGGCTGTTTGATGGAGAGAGGCACTTTGGCTGGGAATCAGAGGACCGGGGTGCTGCTCGCAGTCAAATGCATCACAGCTCGCAGACATGTGAAGGGTTCTGCTCTCTTTATATTAAAGTCTATAGAGAGATCCATCAGCAGATGCTCGTTTATCAAAGACGGAGCGGCTGTCACTGTGTCTGACTTCTGAATCGCTAACGGTCAGAGAACTGGGCTAATTATACAGTAGGTTTGACCGCAGAACATGACAGTTTTTATGAATTTGCTCACATTGTACGCAATCCTGATTGGTTTTCTCATGCTGACTGAGTCAAGACAAATCTGCATATTATTAAAGGAATAGTTCACCTCAAAATGAAAATTTTCTGAAAATGTATTCACTCTTAGGCCATCTACGATGAGGTTGTTTCTTCATAGGAACATATCTGGATAAATTTAGCGTTACATTAGTATCGTTTCCTCAATGGATGCTCTGCAGTGAATGGGTGCCGTCAGAATGAGAGACCAAACAGCTGATAAAAACATCACAATAATCTAAAACACGACTCCAGTCCATCAATTAATGTCTTGTTTGTAAGAATCTATCGGATTAGATTATTCATAATATAGTTTTTTTCCAGTGAAAAAGTAATCTAGTCTGAATCAGGAGAGAAATACGAACAGATCAAGCACCATTTACAAGCGTAAACAGTCCAAACTGTTTTGTAAAATACGTTGGTGGATTTTTGACGTGAGATGACAACACTAGACGGACTTCTTCCCTGAAGACAGTGTTATTATGGATTATGGACTCGTGTTTTGGCCAGAAGTGATGGTTCAATGTTGAAATGCTTTAATGATGAATTTGTACATAAACAAAGCTTTTTGCTGACGAATATGTTAATTGATGCACTGGAGCTTTGTGGATTACTTTTGTTTGGACTCTCATTCTGACGGCACCCATTCACTGCAGAGGATCAATCGGTGAGCAAGTGATGTAATGCTAAGTTTCTCCAAATCTGTTCCCATGAAGGAACGAATTCCTCTGTACCTTGGATGGTGTGAGGGTGAGTACATTTTCATCATTTCTGGGTAAGATGTTTCTTTAAGGACTTGTATTATTTGCTTAGCGATGTGTACCTGGGAGGGCAGTCCAGGAGGTTGCACGGCCGTGGTTGACTGATCGGTTTGGGAAGATGATGACAGATTGAATGAGGCATCTCTTGGCCCTCTGACGTCAGACATCGTACCTTCCTCATCTGAGTCCCTCTGTTACCACAGGAAGCGCTGCATGTGCTCCACTCGCCCAAACGCCACTCAAACTCTAAAAGACAAAGAGAAATACAATACACACACAGTTAGGGATAATATTACAATTATTGGTGATACAAATAAGTAAATAATAATGATTTGTTTTGTTCTGTAGTCTTTGAATCATTTAAAACGGACTTTTAAACATTATTTTAGATGATTTTCTTTTTCATTTATTTGGTCATTGCATATATTGTATTGTACATAAATAGTACAGAATACAACAGAGTTTGAATATAGACATCTACTGATCATTGATGATACAATTCTAGACTATTTAAATTGATCAAAAGTGAAAGACATTTGAAAAAAATCTAAATAATCAAAGAATCCTAAAAAAAAGTATTTCTGTTTCCACCAAAATATTAAGCAGCACAACTGTTTTCAACATTGATTACAATAATACATGTTTCTTGAGCACTAAATCAGCATATTATTATGATTTCTGAAGATCATGTGACACTGGGGACTGGAGTAATGATGCTGAAAACTCAGCTTTGCATCACAGGAATAAATTACATTTTAAAATACATAAAAAAAGAAAACAGTATATACACACGATATGGTACCTATATATACACAGACATAAACCAGTGAATTTAATGTATAAAGGACAAAACAGGTATGGCATGAATTAATATCAGGGAAGCACTATTAGAGAAGCACCACTATTACTCAGGTGCTGCCAAATTGCCTGATTCAAAGAGAGAGGTTATAGGGATCATTTACAAGCCCTTAAAGGTTTCTAGGAATCTGGGCTTGAATATCTACACAATCGTCTCTGGCTTTTAAAATTCCTGGCATTGTGCGGGAACTGAAAGGAAGACATGCAGCTTTAACAAGACACAAATGAGCTCTGAGCGCTTGGTTTTCTACAAGACAGAACTGAAGTCCAATTCATGTCCAAACCTTCAACATAACACAGTACTTTCCTGTCTATTCTGGGTGTTGGGTTTCATCAGAAGACTGCGGCTATTCATCATCCACACACTTTTTTTATTAGCACTTTTTGCTGACTTTAAGCATGCACTTCTTATGTATTGTCACATCACACATACAACAAAGATACAAAAACCCGGTCACAAACAACAACATACATGAATGAATAAAGAAGATATTACAGTTGCATAGTGCACTTAGCTCTTAAATCAATATAATACTGACTTTCAATCAAAAATACATAAATAAAACAATATAAATCAATAAATAACTAGATGTAAGGAATAATTGACTCAGAGCCGTTGAATTATTAGAAAAATAATGCACACCCGAGGTGGTGATGTGGTCACGATGCGAAGCGGAGTTACGCCTCGGGTGTGCATTATTTTTCTAATAATTCAACGGTTCGGAGTCAATTATTCTGCTTATACTTCGGTTGCCAAACTTCAAGACATCGATCAGATGATATATTTCAAGGCATTCGTCCGGTTTTTCTACTTCAATCGCTATTGTGAGTAGAATTATTTCTTCCGCATCTCATCCAACGCCTCCCTTGCTAATTCCAAAACGTCATTTTAAACCATAGCGGAGGCTTGAGCCGTTGATAGCAGACTAATGCAGTTAATACAGATAATAACTAAGTTATGAGAGAGAGAGAGAGAGAGAGAGAGAGAGAGAGAGTTAATGTTAACTCTGAGTCAGTGATCGGCAGCAATGTCTATAGTGAGACTTTAAGTTCATTTTCTTCACGAACAGAGCCGTTGTTGTTACCTCGCTTGTGAGAAGTCATGTAGTTTTTAAGTTCTTAAACTATGTTACTGATAAACTCGTCAGAGTAGTGCTAACTACATTAGCGCTTATGTTACGGTGTGTGTAAACTATATGTGTGTCTGTGAGGGAGAGACCGAGAGCGGGAGAGAGAGAGGGCTATGTGCTTTCATAAAAATACATAAAAAATAAATAAAATGCACACACATGCTGAAAGCTTTGATGATATCAAATAAAATCACTTTTACTGTCACATGACCACAGCACATGTGCCTTGGTGAGTGAAATTCTTGAGAGCGTGCTCCAGACAGTGCAGAAATAATTTACATATAGACAGTACATACTTACAGACTTATACAGAAGACAATGTGCAGAATACACATACATATACTCAGTACACACTAGTACTTACAGACTTATACAGAAGACAATGTGCAGAATACACATACATACAGTACACACAGTGTACAATGACATACACATTACAGACTATATACAGAAGACAATGTGCAGAATACACATACATATACTCAGTACACACAGTGTACTATTAGACATACTTACAGACTTATACAGAAGACAATGTGCAGAATACACATACATATACTCAGTACACACAGTGTACTATTAGACATACTTACAGACTTATACAGAAGACAATGTGCAGAATACACATACATATACTCAGTACACACAGTGTACTATTAGACATACAGTTATCAATACACATTATACACCGTATGTACACATTCTACATTATGTACACATATATACACACAATATGCGAAGGTGCAGCAGATTATACATAGGCCGGATACGCAATGTTATTGATGTGGATTGTATGGTATCCAGTGGTAGCAGATAGGTTGTTATAATAAAAGAGAGTTAATTTTTTATAATAAAACTAAAGAGAGCTCTGAGTTTATTCCCCCATATTGTTTTTATTCACACTAACCTTGTGAAAGCACATGAATCCAAGCTGTAAGACGCTGTTGGTTGTTGGTTTGTGTTTGGCACTCGTAGCGTCCCTCAAACGTCCCCCGTGTGTGTCCATCTCCAGAACTCGTCCCCCCACCAGCATGCGGTAGCTCACGCCTGGACTCTGCTTCAGGGTCTGGTTCTGATACGACCACTTGATGGGCTTCCTGTGACTGGGGACCACCGGGCAACCTGAAGGGGTTATGGGTGAATTTTAAGAGGAAATGGGGTTGAGGTCATTTGCAATTAGTCTTAAAAACAAGACATTTATTGACTGAAGTGTGCAAACTGGAAATCTGAACTCTCACACAGAGAAACAAGAATAAGAGCTACGGCGGCTGTGCAGGTTGAACACTACAGTAAACAATTCATGCTTATGTCATAGAAGAAAGCATCTATTCACTGCAAAAAACTATCACTGTTATAATTGAAAAATCCAGGTAATTTATTATACATTGTATTAATAATTGATTGATTCAGTTATTATCCAGGTAACATATCTTAAAATCCTTGAAATAAGATACATTTACTCTGCAAAATAAGTGTGGTTAAAAAAAGACACATTCTTTGAAAACTTGTCTTAAAATCTAATACAGTGCTGCATAAGATAAAGATTAACTGAAATAAAATACTATAAACTTATTTTTATTTCACCAAGTTGTCAAAGCAACATTTCCCATTTTCATTTAGTTTAACAATGTTCTAAAATAACGAATAATAAAACTGAATACAAATTTAATAATAAAAAATATAATAATAATACAAATGACACCACAGAAAACATTGCATTAAGAATAAATAATAATGATATATAGTAATACATTTTAATAACATTTACATTTACAGATTTTTCATTTATTCAGAGTGACTTATAAATGAGAAAAATATTTGTGATAAACAATATTACTTTCTTTAGGTACAAAAATACTGAGTATACAGTCGCATGAAACTACAAGACAAGCCTTAACACGCAACAAAAAATTGTGTAGGTATGACTAATAATATGGTGTTCAAATTTCAAAACACACTCATACACTCTAAAATAAAGGTTCTTTATTAGCATTGTCCATTCCAATCTTTCCATTCCACGAAAGGTTCTTTATGTTCAAAATAATTCTTCTACAGCATTGCTGCAAATACCCCCTTTTATAATCTTTATTCATAAGAGTGTATCATTTAAACAACATGAAAGTGGCGTACCTATCCTCAAGGTGTCTCCAGGTTTGACCGTAACGCTGGTGCCGATCACAGAAGCCATCAGAACCCTCTTCCTGTTCATCTCGTTTGAAGGCTCAGATTCACCCACAGCTCCTCCTGGCATCAAGACAGCACTGTGTCATCAAACGCAATCAACCAAAGCATTCCTACAGGTAGATTGTTCCTTTGATGGTTGAGCTCAAGAGCTATTACTCCTAGAGCTATTTCCCAATCAGCAGAGAGATTACAGCCCATTTCGACCGTGATGAGACAGAAATGACCACAATTAATGAAATGCGGCGGGAAGTCGTGTCATCTGAGGCCAAACAAGGCATCGACTGCCTTCTTTTTCCGGCTTATAAGATCTCCAGAGACAAGCGGCCTCTATAAAGAAGGTAATATTTCTTCAATTGATTTTACCACCCCTAGGTCTCACGTTATTTCTCAACAAGACACGCCAAGCGATGCCAATATCAATAAGTGACTCGCAAATCTCCCGCCGAGTTCGCTGACTTTGTGGGAAACCGAGCCAACCCACAGAGTGCGGTTCACTTAGCACCGAAACGCTGTCGTGCGAGGATCTCCCTGTCACCCGGAGAAGTGTGGACTGACATACGGCTGCTATGGGAATCGCTACTCACCCGCCACACGCAGCAGGCTGGAGGCCACCGACTTTCCAATGCTGTTGGCAGCCACGCAGGAGTAGGTGCCGTAGTCTGGCGGTGTGAGGTTTCTCAGGAGC
>CM049798.1:1650610-1770610 GCA_027422405.1 Ptychobarbus kaznakovi
AAATCAAGCTTTTAATATTGTTTACATGTCTGTCTGGGGTTTTCAATGTGCTTAAAGACAAACCATATGAAAATTCATCAGTCAACATAATTGCTGAGCATATTCTCCTTAAAACTGCAGTGTAATAAAGACAGTCTCAAAAATGCGGTTTGAAACAGACCCCTGTCGTCACAAACACGTAACCAATCCCATGAACTTGCAGTTTGGGGCTTTTCATATCACTAGCAAAGCGTTTTTACTAGGGGTGTCAAACGATGAATCGCATCTAAAATAAAAGTTCTTGTTTACATAATATATGTGTGTATGCTGTGTATTCATGGGTTTCATGAGACGTCACACAGTGATGCGGTCTCCAGCTGCTGTGCTGTGCTCTGGCTGTGATAACAGCAAACCACAATGGATTATTTACCAAGAGATGTGGATGCATGGGATCCTTTTGATTAAATATTTCTCGTAAGCATTTTTACATTTTAGTATTTAATTTTTTACATTTTAGTATTTTATTTAGCAAGTTCATAAAGGAACTTTATTTGAAGGAACTAAATTTGCTTGCGAGACTGCTGCTTTGCCAGAAAACTTTCGTTATGCTCCACCTTAAGCTAATAAATCAACGAGATGTACAGTTCTGCGAGTCTAGAATGTTTACGCTGCGCTAAACTTTGACGAGCAACACTCCGATCTGCAAACAAACAGATGAAGAAGAGGAGGAGGATGACGGTCCAACGCATACAAAGAGAAAGGTTTGTAGTTTTAGTTTCCACATTATTCTTTTTATGAATGTAACTGAACGTAATTACTTAAAGGATGTTAGAGTGAAGAGGATATGTTTGTACTATTGGTATTATAATTCTATAGAAGATTGTATTTTCAAATAATATATACGCTAGTTGCAGTGATTTTTACGATGAGAATGTACTGCAATCAAATGTATTATGCATCATATGTCTGAGATAATCTGCAGTAGCTGTGTCCTGCTTTTACAGCTGCCATGTACGCAGACTTAGATGTACAGGTGCTCACCAACCAAAACACATGTAACTGACTACAACAAAACACAGAATCACAATCGTGTTGCTATTTTAGTTGCTTCTCCACTCAGCTTGCAGGCATACAGGAATAACGGATTATTTCTCTTAATGTGCCACACATTTCTTTTAACCTATGTTTTGTAGTAACCCAGAGAAGTGTCATCGCAGAAGAAATGGCAGATGTTACTCCTCAGACTGTGAACACCGAGCAGGACTTCATCTTTATTATACTTCTCTGACTGGAGCACGGAGCAGTTAGAGTCGATGAGAAAGTAAGTTCAAGTCAATGTCTGCACTGAGCATGATTATACCATGTAAAATAATGTTTTCTGCAACAACTGGGAGGAATCTTAGCCGAGGAGACGACCTGACCAGCAGGAAGCTATGTGGATCTGCTGAATCTGTATTTTTCAAGCTTTTTATTCTGGCATTCGGTTATTTTTCTGCACAGTGACAACTAGGGAATTCTAATCATTTACTTAAAAGTATAGTTAATTCTGTCATCATTTACATTATTACATACATTTCCCCTCATTTTTTTGTCAAACAACATGTGCTTTAATACAATATATACAGTATATGTAACAGTATACGTTCAGTTGGACCTTCAGTAATAGACACTTTTGCATTATTTGCTCTTTGCAGGTGCAGAAATGAAAGCTCCCAAGTGAAGAACTCGCTGGACTTGATGTGGAAAGACACGCTGCACAGCGACCACAACTCCTGACAAGAGTACAACCACGAACAGTATTCACTGATTACCTTTAAAAATGATTCATAGTAACAGTTAGGTAATTATTTCAACTATCTTGCCAAGTACAAAATGTTTAATTCCAAAACTTTGCCTTTACCAATGTGTTTCAAAACACCTTTTATATTTCTAATGTTTGAACCATTATTTATTAAATGTTACAGTCCAATTGTATGTATACATGCCTCATTTATTCAAGTAAATGCATGGGTGATTTTGCAAAATGTTAAATATTTCATCTACACTTATTGTATAGCTGCTGTTTATGCTGTAATAAAATAAATCAATTGTGTAAATAAATGTTCCTCATGCCAGCTTGATCTTTAATGGACTTTAATGGACGAATTGCTTTCATAATGAGATGTTTAGAGATTTATGTCGTGTTATAATATGTATTATCTATATAATTAAAATGAAAGTAAACATTTTGTCTAGGTAACGATATACATTTTAAATGAAATATAGATATAGATATGAAACTGGGCTAAGTCTGGCGTGCTGCACACTGCTCGAGTCCGGCTTGGATGCAGAAGTGTCGGTAAGTTGCGGCTGTGGAATCTGGCCAGATTGATTCGGCTCAGGATCTAGAAGCGAGTACACAGGAATCCAGGCCGGATGCGGTAGATGGAGCCGTGCCGATGGGCATGTCTCTGACAGGTGAGATTTTAACTGAAACTGAGTGTATGGAAAGGGATTGTGTATGAGGTAGTAGATTTAAATATCAGCAAACGTCAAATTGGTATTACACATGTAAATATTTTCAAAATATATACTGTATGTGTGTGTATTTATATATAGATAATAAATATACACCATACACGTAAATTTATCATGTAAACAAAAAAAATTTTTTATTTTGGATGCGACTAATCGTTTGACGCCACTAATTTTTACCTAAAGATTGTTTTAGATTTAGTTGTGTTGTTTTAGGTCTGTCTGAAATGGGAAATGGGAACATGGTTTGTGAACAACAACAACACATTATTAGCTGTTTGAGGCTGATAATATCCATTACTGTTAATGTTGTGGAGAGCGAGATATTAAATCCACTACCATTCTGATACATGGACTTGTAAACAAGCCATTTTGCTCTTCCTAGAATCAGTTTCTGGTCCAAACATATATCTGAATGAATCTAGTATTGCCACTTGCCATTGTGTAGCGTTTAATACAAAAAGTGGAGCAGGTAGTGAAGGTGGGGCTAATTTGCATATTCATGACTCTGTGTATACTAAATGAGGTAAGGGTGTAGAGTATTATTCAAGCCATTTTAAGGCATGAAGAAATTATTTTCACAAAAAGGTATTGATATGCCATTTTGATTATCAAAGATGAGTTTTAAAGGATACAATTTGTGGCTGCAACCTGGTTGTATCTGGGTTAAAGCAACAACTGGTTTCTATGCATTAGGTGAGACCACAGGAGCTCAATGCCCTTTCAGTGAAAACACACACCATGATTGTGTCTTAAGCAAGTCACACCCTCGGATCAGGTCGAGGTCTGGTTCAATCTCTCATTTCCTGTGTATCAATCAGAGGTGTCCCTCAGGCTCCGCTACTCTAAGTTCTGGTTCACGTGATCTCCTTCAGCAATCAGGAGTCCCAGAAGAGCCAATCAGAGGCAGCGTGATGGACTCTCAGAGGTGTTTATATACCTGATTAAAGTCTTTATTGTCTGGAGGGCTGCTCGGGGACTTCATCTGACACTTGTGAAAGACTAGTGGGCCTACAGAGCCAAAGAAAGAAGTTTTGAATCTGTAGCGATCATACAACAGAGTAACACTAGAGAAGGCATTCGCTTAATAGCCATTTTCTCAAAACTAGAAAAAATCTATTATTCTATCCATGATTTGTTTAGACATTTTTAATCACCATTTTATGTACATTTACTGAATTATTCAAAGTGACATTTACTAGTTCATGCATTCCCTGATCATCAAACCAATGAGTCTTAATAACTACTGTATGATATGCCTAACAAATATCTTCCAGATCCAGTTTCTTTATTTAGTTTATATAATTTAAATGTGTGTATGTATATATATATATATATACACACTGACCAAAATTATAAACGCAACACTTTTGTTTTTGCCCCCATTTTTCATGAGCTGAACTCAAAGATCTAAGACTTTTTCTATGTAAACAAAAGGCCTATTTCTCTCAAATATTGTTCACAAATCTGTCTAAATCTGTGTTAGTGAGCACTTCTCCTTTGCCGAGATAATCCATCCACCTCACAGGTGTGGCATATCAAGATGCTGATTAGACAGCATGATTATTGCACAGGTGTGCCTTAGGCTGGCCACAATAAAAGGCCACTCTAAAATTTGGGTTGGGGGGTTGCTGGAGTTGAGAACCGCTGGTATATACAGTCATCTCTTCCGTCTTCACTTGACTTCTGCTTCTTCTTCATAACAAAAAAACACATTTGCTCTCTTTCCTTAACCTCTCCCTGTCTAGCTAGTATTTGCTCTGAACAATGCCTGAAATGTTGTATGACAAGCACTTCCTGTAAGAGACTGTTTGCCTCTTTATAATGTATCGCTTATTGTATTCCTCAATTGTAAGTCGCTTTGGATAAAAGCGTCTGCTACAGTAAAAACAGTAATATTGTGAAATATATATTAATACAATTACAAATATTAGTGTATTCAGTGTCTCATTCAGATGCATATTTGCTGCTCAATAAATATTTCTTCTAAATATCAATGTTGGAAACAGTTCTGCTTAATATTGGAGAAACCGCAATACTGTTTTTCAGGATTCTTTATGAAAATAAATTCAAAAGAACAGCATTTATTTGAAATATAAATATTTTGTCTTTGCTGAAAAAAGCATTTATTTCAAACAAAACAAATCACTGACACACACACACACACACACACACACACACACACACACACACACACACACACACACACACACACACACACACACACACACACACACACACACACACACACACACACACACACACACACACACACACACACACACACACACACACACACACACACACACACACACACACACACACACACACACACACACACACACACACACACACAGTATGTGTATTCTATTTGAATAGTACTATTTGTAAGGAACACAAAGTTGTTGCCAATGTGAACAATTCAAAATCAATCATTTCTAAAGCTTGATTTCAGTGAGGATGCTGCCTCAGAATACAGCTGCCTTTGTAGACAGACACAGCATGGAAGCTCCCTGTGTTCTGGAAGAGAACAGAGTGATTAAGAAAGTCAGAATGGGTTAGAAAGCTCCAGGGTGCAGTGAGCACTCCATCCACTCCCACCCAAAGCCACAAAGGGATGCCGGCACAAAATGTGCATTGTATCCCATCCAGCACACATCTCATGAAAGCTCACTCATTCAGAGCCACGAATAAAAACACAGCAGCTGAGTCATGTCTGAAGTATCCAACTCATAGAAAAGATATCATCTAAAGTGTGATGGCACGTCTGGAGCGACTCAAATGCGTGCAGAAAATCAGCTTCGGGACAATGGCAGCATTGTTTCCACAATCACAAACATTATCCCACTATACACTTACATGCCACATTTAATGAACAAAATAATGATTACGAGATGTCTTTGGGAAAATTCGAGCTTGCATTTCAAATTATTTTAGATGATTGCTTTTTTCTTGTTTTATGCATAAACCTAATTTGAATGTATCTTACGTTAACTTAATTCAAGACATATTGTCTGCAAAAGTCTGAAAAACTTTGTCCCTCAAATAAATATATCTTGTTTATCTGATGTTTACATATTTTTTTAAATAACACAGAGCAGAGCCTATTGAAGAGATTTAACTAGGTTTATTTACTAGCTCAAGTCAAAAGAACGCACCCCTAAAACTCTATATAATCTAGATATGGTTTGGGTGCATTTTTCACTTTATGGTGGAAATCATAAAGATGATTGCTTAAAACAGAACAGCACATCTCTTATCATCAAGATTTGAGGTATAATTCATATCTAGAACACAAACGTGCAGGTTAAACTCCAAAGTATAATCCTTAAAGTTACAGTTTTGTTTAAATCACTAACCCCAAATACTGTATGAGCAGTGGCGGCTGGTCAATAGGGGGCGCTGGGGTGCCGCCACCCCTTCAAGTTAGCCCCCTTTAACATGTTAACAATAAGCTAAAAATATATCGCAAATATTAACTAAATAAAATCATTTAGTCATAGTATTCTACTGTTAGTTATATTATAATTTATTGAAAATCAAAAAATCTAAACTATATTTCTTTCATATTTGTGTGCGGGGCGCCGGACTAATGAGTGTGTATGTAGGTACACAAACTTTTCAAAAGCATGTGATTTGAGGCTAAGCTCTAATTGGCTTGTTTCAAATTGTCCTTGGGGCGCAGGCTCCTCCCACTTTTGTTGTTAGAGCGAATCAATATTGTTTTTATATGTTTGGCCTCATGTGATTGGACCGTTCTCAACGACTCTCATTCCACTCAGCAGCAGCTCGTCAGTTGACAGACAGGTACTAATTAATGTGGAAGCAAGCGCAATATCTCGAGATGAAAGAAAATTCGGTTTTATCTTTACAAAAATACCCGGCGTTCGGATGAAGAAAAAAAAAGGATCAAGGAGCTTGGACCAGATCGCCCGTACTTGCAAATTAATCAGCAGTCAAGTGATCGCGGTATTACTAACGGTTTAATTTTTCTGTTTGTTTGCGCCCCCCAAATTTTTTTAGCACCAGCCGCCACTGTGTATGAGCAATAGTAATTAGTGATTCTCAGTCTTCTGTTACGAGGCGGAGCAGAAACTGCAGTGGTTTGAGTGTGAAATCCCGTTCACAGCTCTAGGAGTAAAGCACGCTTGTTAGGATCTGATGTAGTGCCAAGACACATCGGTGAGACTTCACACAGCTTTACAGTCCGTGAACGTCAATCACCTCGACTATGTTTTGCTTCACTTGTGGCCAAAAATAAGAAGCGCTATGTAAGCGCCACAGCAGAGACGGCCCTGGGTTCATGAGCGCCACAGGAGCCGCGGATGCAGATCTACAGCGTCACACAGAGTCATGCTTCTCCGAGGCTGTCACTGCACACGTTTCATATGAAATCACTTCTTTTCAGGACACCTCAAAGTGTTGGATGTTCCCAGTTTACCCACAACAACACGGAAAAAAAAAGTTTATTTTTAAATGTATTCCTGAAATACCACACATTGTTTTAATGTGTGTACATGACCTGATATCAGATTCCAAATTAGAACAAAAATGTATAAAAATAATAATAAATATTTATTGAAATGACTTGTGAACTTTTATAGGATTTGGAAACCCACAATCGCATATTTTGAGAAGAAAAATAATTGATATAACTAAAAGGTTTGGAAAGACTAAATTAAGCATAATAACCTGTGTAATTTTTATTTATCCATTTATGTTTTTAATTATTATTTATTATTTTTTTATATTGGTATGTTGATTTGCAAATGTGTACATTATGCTAAAATGTATCTATTTACTTATTTTGTATATTGTTGTTGTTATTATTATTATTACTGTTGTTGTTGTTATATTTGTTAATGTTTATATTTGTATTTTTATTTATTTTTATTAGTGTTGGAGAAAAATGTAAAATTTTGCAATAGTGTGAGCTTTTTGTTAACGCTTTGGAAAAGAATACAACAAGAAAGATTTGACTTTGTAAATTGTTTTAATATTTTCACTACATAAAACATTAAAAGCTAAAACTAAAATAGTAATATTTTTTTAAACATTAAATTAAATATTCTTGTTTAAAAATAAAACAGTTATGCTGCTTATTTTTTGTGGATTTTATTTATTTTCACTTTTGAATTTAATACACCTTTTCTAATTAAAATAAGTAAATAACTTAGTATGTATTTATTTATTTATTTATTTACCCCAAATTTTGAATGATAGTGTTCATGATTGAACTAAATAATATAAATAATTAAAATGCTATCAAATTGTCTTGAACATCTTGACACACTGTTATTTGGAACATTTTCTGTATATCGAGACGGGTTCAAATATCCCGTATACCTGCAGTGAGAGAAGAATAACATGCTCTAATTGTAAATATTACTCTGTAGGAGTGGAATGCATTCATTCGGGGTTGGCACTGGGCTGGCATGAGTTGGCAGAGGCGTTATATTTGGTTTTGGAGTCAAGTGGCATTGAATAGCAGTGTTTTGATGGCGGCAGTGATGCAGTAGAGACCGCACGCAAACACGGCTGTCAACAAAAGAGTGGGAGGCAAATGATTTGGCAGCTCTGAGCAATACCGTGGTCAAAATAACTGGGGTATAATAAATAAAGTATTATAAAAGAATTGTGCATGACCCAAAAATATATTACGACAAAAATGGTTATAGCTGAAAACAAGATTGTTCCCCTCAGCTGAACTTCAGATTCCTAAAAAAATTAATATATATAAATAAAAAAAATGTCTTGCTTGCCAGACTTGAGTTCTGTCAACGATCTAAAGATGATGTGGCATCAAAAAAATCATAGAAACAAGCATCAGTCAATAAAACTAAATTAATCTATTTAATTCCAAATCCAATAAAATAAAATCTGATTCCAATAAAATCTGATAATGGATGTGACATGCGACGAAAATGTAGCATAAAACCAAGCTGTCAAAGTCAACATCTGCAGGGTAATTCTACGAAACGAGTCCCGTTTGTGTCTTCCTTATGAAGTACATATGTAAAAATGATTTTTAACAATGATTAACTGATGGCAGCTTTCATAGTGTGTCAACACTGTGAACAAAAATACAATAACTTTATTTGATTTTTTATGTATTGTATTTTCTAAAACAGCTGTTTCCAACTTATATTAGCAAACATGCAAATGTAAAAAAATCTAAGAAAATATAACATAACCTAACATATAATATAATATATGACAAAAGGACAAAGTCCTATGAAAAAATCTTCAAGGAAAAGTCCCTTTTTTTTGTCAGGTGAAAATCATAACTTTTCAGCCCTGTTCGATGCTTTTGCAGTTGTTGTATATTGGTATACATTTTCATATTATATTCTCTTTCTAAATGGAGTTACCTTTCTGAAGGTAACTCAACATTTTAAAATGTGTTAGCATGAGATGGCACAATGCAATTAATTCTTACACGCATTATTTATCTCCTAAAATATCTAAAGTGTCAAACTGACTTCAAATCACTTTGTCAAACTGAAAAAGCACCCGTTTCATAGCATGACCCTACAGTCATGTCAAAAGTGACCTCTGGAAGTTAAAGCGCTTCAATATTTCACGATTCCTCTCAGGGCTGCAAGAAGAGGCCTGAACAATGTTTGCACAGTCATGTCTCTTTCAGGTCCCATAACGCACGCCAGGAAGAGGGGCAGACAATGTTTGGCGACTGTCTGGGCGGAGGCTATGTTAAGGCCGTGAGCTGGACAAAGCTGAGTTACTAAGTCAATGTTTTCAATGACGGTATTTAACAGTCAACAGTATAGAGCAGACGATTAGACCACAATGCGACCCTGGAGAGCAAGTGAAAGAAGCACAGCCAGTATTTCTGACCCCAACAGACCGCATAACGTGAGATCTGGGGTGCTCTGGAGGTGAATATTTGAGTGGGTTGGTGATTAACAGGCTTTTGGAATATGCGGTTGCTCAATCAAGATCAGTCACGGCTGGACTCAGAGGTACACAGGGAGTCTTGTTTTCTATAAAGAGAGAGAAAAAGACTTTTCGGTGTTAAAGTTGAACTCTGATCGTTTCCAACATCATGCTTGTTCGACTAAAAGAACTGCGGTTGATAATAACCAAAAAAAAAATTGTAAAATCATGTGAATTTCATAAGATTTGTAATCAGACACTGTACTGGTGTGCTATAGTAATAACAGCATACAGCCTATGCTGAAAGTTATATTTTGAGCCACATAATGCAGGCACAAAATGACACATTTAAAGGAATAGTTCATCTAAAATTGATCATTTTATTTCAGTAGAGCACAAAAGGTGATATTTTTTGTCCTTAAAAAAAGAGATGCACGAATATAGAAATTCAAGCCGATATTTTTGACTAAAACTAAAACTGTTAACAACCATTTGTATTAATTGATAAAAAGCTCAAATAAAATAAAATAAAATAGAATATTTGTTGAATTCAGGTAAATTGGACTTTTTTCCATTGAGAGAACTGGGAGAAAATGGCCCAGTTGTCCTGAATTAACCTCTACATTTTAGATGGAAAACTTAAATGAAAACTAGAAATGTTGCCTAGTTAGCTAACTGAAATAAAAAACAGTTAAAGCTGAAATACTGAAATGACTAAAAACTGACATAAAACTTTTATTAAGAAAGAAAATAAATACATAAATAAAATTAAGATAAAATTACTAAAATTAAATGAAAATAAAAAAGACAATACAATGGAAAATATATAACTATATATATATATGTGTGTGTGTGTGTGTGTGTGTGTGTGTGTGTGTGTGTGTGTGTGTGTGTGTGTGTGTGTGTGTGTGTGTGTGTGTGTGTGTGTGTGTGTGTGTGTGTGCACGTTTGTGTTATGACTGAAAACCAATAAATGGTGACTTACACATTTATACTACTTAGTATTGGCAGTTACAATAAAACATATGACAAATAATTCCAGTAACTTAAACAGTAAAAGTCAAGGGTCATGGGTTCAATTCCCAGAGTAAGTCGCTTTGGATCAAAGCATCTGCAAAATGCATAAATGCAAATGTACATATAAACCAATAAAAAAGCACAGTATGTTGTGCATTCCTTAATTTTGTATTCAATAAAAAAACAGTTTGGGAGTGACATGTTGAGTAAACAAACAATGATAGAATTTCTGTTTTCAATTAACTATTTTTTAAACTTGCCATTTAAATGATTTTAAAGAAGCTGGCGACCAAAAAGCCCACAAATTGTAACCTAACAAAAAAAAGAAAGAATGAAAGAGAGAAATAAAGATAAACTGAAACACTGTGTTTCAAACCCCTTCATCTGGTAGACTTTACCTGTTGCTGTTCTGAAGCGGAGCTCCATCTTTGCTCCAGGAGAGGTTTGGAGGAGGCAATCCCTGAGCGGGACACATCAGCGTGAGGCTGTGGGTAGCATTGGTTAGGTAAGCGGTCCTGCCCACATGGATGCGGAGATCCCTCTGGAAGCTCATGGCAGATCCGTGATGCTTTTGTCGAACGATAACCGCTCGACTGCCTTTTTTCGGCGTCTTTCCCTCAGAAAGTTCAGAAGTGTTTGGCGTCTTATCTAACTGATTGCCCGTCGTGGTGCTTTCCTCGGTAGGTGCCTCTTGCCCCGCGGCAGCCAAATCCTCCATAAGTTTGCCAATCAGGTGCAACGCCATTTCATCCGTCACATCTCCGCTCTCGGCCAGCTGACTGATGTTCTTCACAAGCTCCTCAAACTGTGCAGGATCAAGGACAAAGGCTCCCGCGTGGCTCCTGGTGGCTGAAGCCAAAGTGTAGTTTCCTAAAGCAAGAGTATCCCAGAGTTCCTTAGGCTGGCCATCGTCGTCTCGGTAGAACTCGTTTTTTTGCATCCAGCTTGGGAGAGATTTTGAAGCCTTCTTTCCAGGTGGAAACCCGTCATGGCACTTTGAGCCAACATAACCTCCTTCTTTATTGAGGTATGGATGAAAGCTCCTACTTCCCAAACTCTTTCCTTCAGGATGTTCCAAGAGCCTATTATTGTATCCGATCAGCTTCAGGATGAAGATGTCTGAATCTTGGTTGGCCCAGCAGCGGTACAGTCCGATATCTTCAGCCTCCAGGTTGTAGATCCTCAAAGCGCCAGATCTGGTGATGCTCAGACGTTTGGAGCTGGTCAGATCACTCCCATCCTTCTCCCAGCGGACCTGAGCTTTAGGGAAATGCCGAACGGGACACTTGATAACGACGGAGGTCTTGGGAAGAAGGTAGGCTCGTCCTCCGATGGTAAAACTGAGACGTTTTTCTTGTCTGGTCTGGATGTAGATCCGTTTCAGGCCCATGACCCGAGGGCAACGTTTTTTGGAGTGCTTGTGCTCTGCAGAGAGAGATGGAAGAAGCTGAAGCGGTTCAAACATCGGTTAGGGCTAATTACTTAGAGGTTTTGAACGCTCTAGAAACTCCCGAATAATCTCAGCAGTTCAAACTTGATTTCGAGCCCAATGAAGTCAAATCACGCGGGACAAAAGGACTTTGGAAAGTTTAGGTGAAAGAGCAAAAACCATGAGGGCACAATGTGAATGTGTTCTCCGCTTGCAGACTGATCTGCTATGGGACCGTCCCTCCATACCGCAGGACCTTATCAAGATATACAAACCGATAAACCTAATTCAGCTCGAAACACTATCAAGGCCGATCTCTCTGCACCTCAGCGTTAAGGTATAATCTGAAAGCATCTCAAAGCGGTTCTGGAAGTTTCATATGTTCACATATATGACCACAGAGAGTTCATTGGTTCATAGGTATCATGAGAATAATAATAACATGCTAAGTGATACCTACAGAACCCTGCTTTTTATTTGAGAAACTTGAGATGAAACCCAAGTAGGATTGTGCTGTTACTACAGCTCAAAACATCAGGGAGTCCCGCAATCTTATGAAATTGCCCTTGTGCTTCTATCAGAATGCATGGAGATCAAATAGAGGTCAGTTCTAAATTAAATTACAACCATCATTTACAAGAAATGTGCAAGAAATTGAACGCTTCACACTGAAATATTCAGGTTTAAACTGACGTGGCACGTGGAGGATGGTTGGAAAATGTAAAGACAAGCGTAGAGTATCTTACTGCTGCATGGGCTCATACGGCAGCTCCTGATCAGGGGAGGAAGAGGAAGGTCACTGCAGGCCGACCTGTCCAGAGTGACCAGCTGACCGGAGGCCGTCTGTCTCCTACACACGGCTTCCCTCCGCTGAACGCCTTTTCCACACGTCACAGAACACTGCAAACACATATGGACAAATACATGCATTAAATAAACTCTATTAAAGAAAACAGCTCACACAAAATGGAAAATATAAAGGCCCATTTACACCAATGACCATAACTACAATGATAACTATATTTGTGTTCACAGTTCACACCAATGCATAATACGTTTCTGTTTATTATAAGTGTGTGCTGCAGTTTTGTTATCTGCCTCGTTAAATGCTCGACCTCTTTATAATGTGGTCGATTCTGATTTGCTGTTAATGTTTTTATCATTCATTAGCTGGAGAAAATGACTGAACAAGTCTTAACATCTTCAAACTTTTTGAATAGGCCTACCTAAAACCTACTTTTGTGTTTCTAGCGAGAAAGAAACAAAGATGTGGTTAAACAATATTCACTTTAGAAATATATTTACCTTTCTACCTACATTTTTGAGCGATGTGGTACAATAAAGAAAATATTTTTTTTTTAAAGAAGTCTCTTATGCTCAACAAAGTTGGAATTATTTGATAAAAAACATAAATAAATAATTCTAGTTATGAAATATTATTGCAATTTAAAATATATGTTTTATGTTTTAATATGTTGTAAAATGTAATTTATTCCAGCGATGCAAAGCTGAATTTTCAGCATCATTACTCCAATCTTCTTTTCATGCATCCTTGTTCAACAGAAATATTAATTTCATATTCATATTTATATATATACATACACGTGTATATATAACCAATCCCAATCCCTTAATACTGACCCCAAACTTTTGAACGATAGTGTATATAATTGATATAATACATATAAATAATTAAAATGCTTCCCAATTGTAAAAAAAATCTAATAAATAAATAACTACAATATTGACCCCAAACATTTGAACGATAGTGTATTGAAATAATACACATAAATAATAAAAATGCTTAACAAAAATGTACCATAAATAAATAAATAAAATACTGACCCCAAACTTTTGAATAGTGTAATTTCTACAGACTAAAGGCTAGAATACATTACACAATTATAAAATCTGAACAGATTGTGAAACACTGGGCAGCATGCACCAGCTGTCTTTGTAAATAGTTATAGTGGGGAAACTGGGCATCATACGCTAAACGACTGACTAAATTCAAACAATATGTGTTTTAGAATCGGCTCAAAACATCAAACATGTCTGATATCCTCCAACTGGATGGAATCATAATCTCAAAACAAAATCACGAGTCTGTCACCATCATACAATATGTGATTTCCTATTAAATTTGTCAACTCAAATCTGCAGACTGGTTCTGACTTTCAGCAGCTAGCGTCATCTTCTCCAGACTGTAAATCAGTGCAAAAATCTGGGCTGTGCAGTGTATTCCAGCCTTAACCCACTTGTGCAGAAATATTATTTATTAAGTATTTGTCTCTTCAAGGGGGTCCCCAAAAAGGTTGTGGGAACATCTTATAGGGAATATATTCTCAAAGTTTAGCTTGGTTAGCAGCACAAACACACCTTTGACCACTCTCCTCCTTCCAGACGCGGCAGCAGACAGTCCGGGTTGATGCAAATCCTGTGGACGTCGGGTTTGGTTCCAGCGCACTCCTCGTCGCTCAGCCTGCGGTAGCTTCCCGTAGCCAGTCTCTGTCTACAGTAAACCTTACGCCACTGAGTGCCTCTGCCACACGAATGAGAGCACTGACGCAGAGACCAAACAAACACCAACATCAACACCAACAGACCTTCCCACGTATGCCACAACCAGAGAGAGCACAGCAAATACAACCACATGACACTTGATGTGCAGATGATGTTAATGCAAATAAATAAAAGCCAAGTGAAGATTCCAGATCAGCTATAAAAATAATTCCATAACAAAATGTTCTCAAAAACACATGCTCAATGAAAATAACATGTCCTTTAATGTGTTTATGTGAATCTCTGGTGCCTTCTGCTGTTTTTATTCAATAAGAAGATGTATGCAAAGTCTCTCCTTGCTGTCTAAAATCATTGAGATTTTAAACTGGTTTCTTTGTCATTTCCATCTAACAAAAATAGATGAATCCCGCACACTGTTATAGATCGCAAATCATATTTTAATTAGGCTTGGCATATTTTAATCCAATATGGATTAATGAAATTAATTAAAATGAAAATTGTTATTTCATAATAATCACAATCACAAGTTATTATTATTTTAGTCAGATTGAATTAGTGAAAAACAGGAGGAATGTGGCCTATGAAAACTCAAATAGAAAGATTTTGTTCAATCTTAAAAGGATTCTGAAATAAATAAATAAATAAATACATCTTTAGCGTTTTTTCAGCTCCCCAATCACCAATAAAATAAACACACTAATTCTAGAATTATTAATTATTTCTAATTATACCTATTCAAGTCTTCTAGTGAAAATTTCTGTATTTTTTTTCACATCGCAATATATATATCAGGAAAACAAAATAATGTGATGTAATTTTTCCCAATATTGTGCAACACAATTTTTTATGCAGCGTTTCTGATGTGTTTTCAAGCCTGATGAATGTGGCATGAAATGTTGCATTAAAATATTGCATGCAATGCAGTGTGCGGGATTCATCTTATTTCGTCCTAATTTATTCCCATGCACCAGCTTATAGTTTTTACAATGATATGCGATTTGATTTATATTTGGACTTTTGTCAGATTTTGTCAAATGACTAACCTGCTGCCACTGCTCAGCCTCCCAGGCCGGTGGACAGGCCACCTGGTTGCAGGCCTGCAGTTCTGGAGCTCTTCTCTCCACACACTCTACGCTGGACACAGATTCAGTGCGGTTTCCCATCACAGACCTCACGCAGGACACACTGCGCGTCTGCAGCCCCACGCCACACGACACAGAACACGGGTTCCACACGCTCACCTCCCATCTGAACAAATCACACCAACACAAACCATTTCAAATTAATGGGGCATACAGGATATTATCCAGAAATTAGGGAAAGATTCACTTTTACACCACAATGAAGTCAGAACGGAATGTAAGTTTGGAGTGCATTGAGGAGGTCCAGCTCTATTTACTTATAACAGCCTGAAAATAGCTATTTTGCAAGTGGTTGATGACTAATATTTAAGTATTATTTCTATATTATATTTATTATTAATTATTAATACTATTTCATTTGTATATTATCAGTTTTTAATTTAATAATATTGAATAATTTCAGTTTGAGTTTTTAATTAAATTTAAATATTGAATTTAATTTAATTTACATTTGTTTTTTCTTATGTGCTTAATTTAATAATATTGAATAATTTCAGTTATTATATATAATAACAGTTTAAGTTTTTAATTTTATTTAAATATTGAATTGAATGTACTTTTGCATTTATTCTTATGTGTTTAATTTAATAATATTGAATAATTTCAGTTTGAGTTTTTAATTTTATTTAAATATTGAATTTAATTTACTTTTCTTATGTGTTTAAATTAATAATATTGAAAATTTCAGTTATTATATATAATAACAGTTTGAGTTTTTAATTTTATTTAAATATTGGACTTAATTTTAATTTGTGTTTTTATGTGCTTTTGTCATTTTTAAATAGCTTTAATTTATTTTTATATTAGTACTTATTTCAGATAGTTGCCTTGACAACATATATACTATATAGATGCATATATATATATATATAAATATATATATAATATTGACCAAAAGTCCGAGAAGACTAAGTGACATCAGACGAAAGTAAAGTTGTTTCAGATGTTGGGCAATGTATCACTTGATTTAATAGATAAGTTATGATAATATAAAAAGAATATTCAATAATAGATTCTAAAGGCAAATATTTTCTTTTTAATAACAAGCATTGAGAAGTCATGCACAAAAAGACCAGGATCATTAAGAAAGTAAATAATTTAATACAAAATGCCAACAATAATCCTTACCACAATAATCTATATGTTTATGATGTAGCAGAATATTTTTTATATATATTGTACAGTAATGCAAAACATAAAGTGACATTGCCATAGTCTCTGAACTTTATGATCCCTGGCATTCCTTGACAATCATGATGGGAAAGATCCATATGAAGGCGATTATATGACTTAAAACCAGACATTTCGAATTCAAACAATCCTGCCCATATAATCGGAGATAGCAATCAAGCTTTTGTCCATAAGCGTATTAACTATTGTAATATTCTGAGCCGCAGTACATAAAAAGCCACATGAAAGATATCAGCTCCAGTAAAATCATTTATTCCATAATGCACCGCACTAAAAAGCCAGCTGTCCTGCTTTTGTTGGCAAACGGTCAGTTAACAGGAAATCACAGTATTTTCATCACATGTCCTTATTTTCAGAGCGGCCTGCTAAGATTAAATCTGAGTCTGTTCTTTGAACATAATCTCGGCCAGCGGTTCAAGTTTAGCTCCTTGTTAAGGAGCTGGATGAATTATAATGTACTTTTTTTCCTTATAATAATAATTAGTGGCTTCTGCTAAGGCAAGCATCACTGTAATATTATTTTTGTGCATATTTATGGTATAGGGTTGTGCTATTACATTTTTTAAATGAACAGTTTAAAGCTGTCAGTCTTATGAGCAGATCTTTGCCAGACGGACGATAAGCTATTGAAAAAATGCCATAGACTTAACTGAGCCACATCTAGAGATCACAATAATCACACACTAATATCTGGTTACAGCAACTTACCAACTAATCACAGAATTTGGGCATGATTATCGGTAAATCAATTCTTTATTTGAGGCTGTTCTTCACACAAAGTGATTGTATGACATAAAAAACAAAACGTTCTGTGAGCCTTTTAGACCGTCGCTGTCGTTTTCGAATAGTCTTTATATAAAAAAAAACTTTGAAAATTTCTTATTTTGTCTTCCAAGAAAAAAAATAACAGCACACAGGTTTGCAATTATACATAAATAATGACAGAATGTAATTTTTTTTTAGCAAACTATTAATTTAAGCAGCACATGTGGAACTAGTGACTCATCAAAGATGATGAAGGAATATTATTTTGTTCTTTCATCATTATAATGATTATTCACAAAGCATTGTTTATTTACTCATTGTTCAGTTCACTATTCTTACCATCTAAACATTTGGGAGCAGGAAGAATGTTTTTTTTTTTTTTATAATTGAGTATTTTTATTCCGTAAGAATGAATTTAATTAATCAAAAGTGACAGTAAAGGGGTTTATAATTATACAAAATATTTATATTTCAAATAAATGCTATTCTTTTGAAATTTGTTTAAATACAATAATTTATATATATGTATATACATATACTCAGTGTGTGTGTGTGTGTGTGTGTGTGTGTGTGTGTGTGTGTGTGTGTGTATCATACATACATTGTGCATGTGTGTGCAAAAAAAAGTGTAGCAAAAAAATTCACAGCATAAATAAAAGATCCTAGCAAAAAAAAAATCACAGCACTTTCTCATAAAGGGAAGAATTAGCTTATACAACAATTAGCTTATAGTTATCCTGAAATAGTGCAATTGGTTTAAGCAACAGATACATGTTTCTATAGTAATTTCTTTCAGAGTTGTTTGGGCCGTACCTCGGAGGACATGGCTGAGGGTTACAGATGCGAAGCGAGGAGAGCGGTGCTTTGGAGTCGTTGCAGAGTGTGTCATCAACAATTTCCTTCTTCAAGGAGCTCACACACCTGACAACAGCCATCTGTTTGCCTGCAAAACAACACTGGCTTTTGGCAGAGCAGTATTTCAATATGTATTTTGTAGCCCTGACTGATCAATATCAGCTCTCTTAGCAATTTCAGATTTCATGCCAATTTCATCTCATCTGGAAAGCTGTACATGTAAAAATCTAAATCAGTTCTTTTGCTGTAGAAAATTGTTGATAAAAGCTATTTGGGCAGTAAATGCATTAGAGCGCTTGTTTTCTCTAATGGCTTTCATGGAGACTCACCAACAGCACATGAAGCAGAGCAGGGAGTGAAGCCCATGTTTTCCCAAACGTAGCTGAGCTGATCAGGGATCTCATGGGCCCTCGGGGGCCTCCAGGATGAGTCTGGAGATGCTAAACAGGGGCCTGAATCACAGGTCCTTTGTAAGGACGGCTTGTCGTTGTCACACTCTTCATCAGGTAGTTCGACTTCAGCTTGAGTGAAAGACAGCAGCACTTTACATTTCACCTGACGCCTTTGAACGCCCAGACCACAAGAAACACTGCAGGATGACCACGGATCTGGGATGAACCTGCACACGCACGCACACGCACGCACGCACGCACACACACACACACACACACACACACACACACACACACACACACACACACACACACACACACACACACACACACACACACACACACACACACATCACATTAGGAATCAGAGCACATTATAAAGATAGGCAATTTTCACAACCAGTTTGATTGAACAAATGTGAGGAGATCCAATATATATATATATATATATATATATAATAAGTGAAATATAAATATATATTAAGTAATATAATAAAGTATTTTATATAAATGTTACTTTAAAATAATTACATAAAAATGATACACACACAATACATATATAAATAATTTTAAATGTATTATATTATGATATAATAAAGAATATAGCCATTTTATATATGTTTGATATGTTTCACTGTTTCTATATTTCTATCTACCCATATTGCTGTGTGGGAAAAGTGAAGACTGTTAAACTTGAAACACTGGCTTTAATCCTTTCTGTAACAATAAACCCAAGTACTATAATAGTTATAGTAACAATGAAAACAAAATAGATTTGACAATAATATGAAGTTATATTGATAAATATAGCATTAACACGGACCAAAAGACTTTGATATTTAGGAGTCAACCGCACTTAGAATAAACGTGATCATAAAAATAGATGTGGTAAAGTCTCCTAATGAACCTCAGAATGATTTTTCCATATTTCTGGAGAGAGGAAAATGACTCTTTTGGAAAATATTGCTGAAATTCATAGCTTGCGTGATCTGTGCGTAATTGGATTCAGGAATAAAAGCACGGCATGTTCTTTACCACCAATGCAATAAACCCGAGGAGAGAGATGAACATGCCTTACCGACTCATGCCTTTTCTTCCTGTTATGTCATTAAATGCAACTAAAACTCACATGAAACACTAGTGATCTGTTAAAGTATTTAAATATTGTGGAAATGCGCTCGCCTGGAGTGGGTGTCGATGCACACCTCACGCCGCCCACTGTCTAAACACTTTCCAGGCTTAAGGGATTAAAGGTTATGAGATCTGTAATTCCCTATAAGCCCCAAACATGTCATGTTTGGAATAATGTAGGGGTGTCATTCAGGGAAAATTATGATGTCAGAACTCCTCATGTGATTGAGAAAACAGGCGATGAGAATTAGTGACTGGACGTGCTCGAGTATCAGTGTTAACTTAATCGCATTACATTGAATTTGATTAGTTTTTCATTTGAATTAATATATATATATATATATTTTTATTCCAGATATTTTCAAAATGATAACTCAAATATAACATATATATATATATATAATGCTAACTCAAATCTGAATTTCTGAAAAAAATAAAAATGTATTAAATAAAAAAAGTGAATGTAAAAATAAATATAAATAAATAATTGTATTACATTATTAATGTTTTATTGAATTCAAAATTATTTAATTTAACATAACAGTATTCTAACAAAATCTCAAAAACACAAAAAAATACAGAATAATTTTTTACAGTGTAGAAAAAATGACAATAGAAGAAGAGCATTTACGTTTATGCTCACTGTAGTACCGCTTGTGGCAACACCGAGAATGCAACTCATGTTCGTGTACTCTGAAATCTCGAAATGCAAAAAACACATTAAACTAAGGCTTTCTTAATTCGACATTGACGTGCTTAAAGGGATAGTTCACCCAAAATAAAAATCCTGTCATTAATTACTCACCCTAATGCCGTTCCAAACCCGTAAGATCTTCGTTCATCTTCAGAACACAAATTAAGATATGTTTGATGAAATCTGAGCGCTCTCTGACCCTCCATAGACAGCAACGCAACTACCACGTTCAAGGCCCAGAAAGGTAGTAAGGATATCGTTGAAATAGTCCATGTGACATCAATGGTTAAACCTTAATTGTATGAAGCTACAAGAATATTTTTCGTCCACAAAGAAATTAAAAATAAAGACTTTATTCAACAATTTCTTCTCTTTCATGTCAGTCTTCGACGCCCATTCACAAAAGTACCACAACGTCACTATTTTAACTATGTCCTTACTACCTTTCTGGGCCTTGAACGTGGTAGTTGCACTACTGTATATGCAGGGTCAGAAAGTGAATGAAAATGAATGAAGGTCTTATGGGTTTGGAATGACATGGGAGTGAGTAATTAATGACAGAATTTCCAGTATTGAGTGAACTATCCCTTTAATGTATGTTTTGGGCCTGTGATTATATGTGGGTGCATCTATGAGGCTGATGATACACAGAGCAACTTTTGAGCAATCTTGCTTGGGCCCTTTCCCATTGAGAATGGGTAACACATTTCGCTCTGGATATTTTAGATCAGTCGTGGGTCCTGTGTCTCACCTGGTTGCCCATTGACGGCAACATTTGCTCAAAATAAAAAAGTTGCCCTGTGTATCATCAGCCTGAGAATGTGTATATCAGTGAGCGGATTCTAATCTCAGGATTAGAGTTCAGAAAGACGACAGGTCTGAGTGGAGGTTCCTTCCTCAGCATGTCTCCTCTGCTTTTATCAAAACAGGGATAAGATGTGGCGTGAGACTCCACAACTACATCCAGCCCACATAATCCGCCCACCAAAATCACAGAGACAAGCATCCAGCCGTGAATTCCACAGAAAAGTGCACTGCGCTCTCTATAAGATAGTGCTGAGTACCGAGCCCTGGTGCACGCCACCTTAGATCACCCTAAATTTAGTTACTGGAGCAACGGAGCAGAACGCAAAAGAAGTGCTGCTATCGCTGAGTGATATACTCCACTCAAGAGTGTAATTCAAGAAGGGTTTGCAGACAAACGGTATATCTTAACCCCCCAAATGCATGTATACGAACTGAAGCATTCTTCAATGGCTCTTCTGTAAACTCTTAAACACTTTCACTCCTCATTCTACTCGTTTTATGAGTCTCTGTGATAGATGCCTTTGGTAGACCGCAGGGAACAGTGGCTGTCTGGATGTTGGCAGCCCGCAGTTTGCAGCTTTAAGTGGGGGTAGAGGGGGTTCATCCTGTTCCCCTGCCAACTATTAACAGGAGTATCATTTCAGAGACGGGGAGGGGGAATAACTCTAATAATACCACAACAGGGGGTGAGAGTGGCCCGTGGGGCCTTGATGAAGTAATGAAAGGAAACTGGACACACAGAGGTCAGAACGCAGACACGCTCAACTCTGGTTTCGGTGGCCGTTTTATTTGGATGAAGAACCAGCTAATGAAGCCTGATTCTTGTCCAGTTCTGGTAGAACAGAGTGGGGTGAAATGTATTTTTCCTGCCGCTGTGTAAAAAGAACACTCCCAGTGTGAAGTCACCAGAAATCCTGAGTAACAGGTGAAAGAATTCATCTCCACAGGTTGAGAATATTTCTGAATTAAAAAATTAAGTTCAGTTGCAATGCACAGAATGTGGTGAGACTGTCTTGGGATCCCGAGGAATCCTGAGGATTCACGGTTCAGTGATTCCCTTGAAACGTCTGCAGAATTATACAGAATGGATTTGTCTTAAAATGTGTTAAATGGAACTAAAAGTATACTAGTATACTATATATAGTTTTCATTGCTGAAAGCAAAATCAAATTAACCAAAATAACAAAACAAACATTTGCTGATCTTTAGTTACAAAACTTTTGTGGGAACCTCCACTTCCATGTGAGCTTGCTTCAAGGTTCAAGGTTTTTTGATTCGTCACATACTCAATTATACAGAATATAATCAGTAGTGAAATGTAAGAATGCTTGTAACTAATCGAAAGCTAAGGATGAAGCTGGATCCTTGGAATCATTGTCTGCTGGATAAACTCACACAAAGATATTGGACAGGTTTAGTTTACAATAAATCAGAGGAGAGGTAATGTTTATCTACATGACATCTTATGGCCTCATAGTCAAATGACCTAGAAATTCTCAGTAGTGAGTGAAAGGTAGGGCTGAAATATACAGCTAAAATATTCAACAATGCAGATATGTTTCAGTCTTTTGATAATATTAAAAACGAAAATAAATATGTTTTATGCACAAACATTTGATAAATTAACAAAACATCTCCAACACTTTTTTGCCATTAAAATATATTTTTTAAATGCATCATTATTCAAAAGCTTGAGGTCATGTTTTAAATATAAATATATACGTGGACCATGGTTTCCACAGAAAAAAAAACAAAAAAAAGACCGGTACAACTGTTCAACATTTGTGACGGATCATGTGACACTGAAAACTGGAGTAATGATGCTGAAAATTCAGCTTTGCATCGCAGGAATAAATTACATTTTAAAATATATTCAAATATAAAACAATTATTTGAAATTGTAAAAACATTTCATAATATTACAGTTTTACTGTATATTAATCAAATAAATGCAGCCTTGGTGAGCATAAGAGACGTCTTTCAAAGGCATAGCACTTACTGGGCTTGTCTAACATGCTCTCATACTTGCAAAATGCCATGCTTTTTAGGAATCTTATTGGCCAAATTTAAAAGTGAATTAAAATTATGACAATATGTAAAATTTTGCTTAATTTTATGTTGTCAAACCAGCATATTTTTTTTGTAAATATTCACGCATGAATATTGCCCAATCCTAGAGAAAGGCAGCAATGAAATGTTAGCGTGACTATATATGTACAATATAACATGAAAAAAAACTCACGTTGGATCTTCCAAGGCTACTTTGGTTTCTTCCAGCTCTTGAGCCTGTTTCAACCAGGGCAGCTTGGCTTCAACAGGTTGGCTCTCTGAGTAAACAACAAACAAACAAACAAACACAATATTGGACAACATCATTGTTAATCAAAAAAAGTAATCATGCGCCGAGTAAAGCAATTAAACCCATCTTCCTCTCTATTGACAGACATCACCGATCCTGGTCTAACTAAAACAGCAAACTATTTAAACTCCACTAAAAAGGCCATCTTATTCAAGTATGCATTTTTATGCTGATAAATGCGGCTTTGATCATGCTGCAAAACCTCCTGGTTAAGCTAGTTCAAATGCCTGATGGAAACTAGCACACCAGCATCTAATACACAACAGAAACCGCTCTTTGTATTGAAACTCTAGCTAACCACAGTACCGAATTTAATCTCAGATATAAAAATATTTTTGAGGTTCATAATCATAAAAAGTGGTGCTTGGCAACTTATCAGAGGCCATTAGTTGAGAGTGGTGTGGAAAAATCAATTCAAAGATCTGGGCTGATAACCAAAAGGTTGTAGGTTCAAGCCCTGTAAGTGGTGATACGCAAACCTTCGCCCATTATACTCTTGAGCAAGACGCAAAACCTCAGGTTACTCCGAGGACTGTCAAGGTATTAAGTGTTCTGTAAACTGTTTTGGATGAAACTGTCAGATAAAAGATGACAAAAAAGATACAGTAAGCTAAGTCGGTGTGAGAGAAGTGCTGAGGGACACTCACATTTCACCAGAAACCCTTCCTGCTACAAACATCTGTAGTACCATCACTGGGTCATATGCCTTACTGAAGGTTACAAAGCCAGCTTGAGTCCGGCTGCTTCCCCCCCAACCCCCAACCCAAACACAGCTAATAAAGCTCAACATAAATCTCCTTGTGACAGCCAAATATTTATGCAAGCAACCATTTATTGATCTGGGACAGGATTATCACAGCTGTCGGTGACTGTGGGACAGCAGTAAATTCTCGCGGCAGAACATGCCGAGGGCTCGGGCTTTGGCTCTTTAGTCGGGGTTTCTGGGTTTCTGTGATGGCAGACGTCCTCAGATTTGGCGTGCAGGACGGTCGAGATGAAATGGAGCCTCTGTCATTTCAACCCACTGAGTTTTTACAAGCATGTCAGGCTCAAGTTAAGTGTGGAATTGATTGATCCGATGAGAATTATTGGTTAAAAAAGCGCACAGATGTTTCTGATTAGGGTTACTTGAATTTTGGCATCGCTGCGTAACTGATATTCATTTAAAGGAATACACTACTGTTCAAAAGTTTGGGGTTGGAGACATTTTTTTATTATGTTTTTGAAAGGTCGCGCACTCACCAAAGCTACAATTATTTAATACAGTAAAAACAGTAATATTCTGAAATAGTATTACAATTTCAAATAAATGTATTCTATCTGAATATATTGTAAAATGTAATATATTTCTGTGATGCAGCGCTGAATTTTCAGCATCATTACTCGAGTCTTCAGTGTCACATGATCCTTCAGAAATCATTCTAATATGCTGATCTACTGCTCAAGACGCATTTATTAGTATTATTAATGTTGAATACAGCGGAGCTGCTTAATATTTTAGCAGAAAGCATGTCTTTACTGCCACTTTAGATCCATTTAATGCATCCCTGCTGAACAAAAGCATTAATTTTTCATATAAAAGTCTTACTCACCCCAAACATTTGAAAGGTATAGTGTACTTTACTCAAAAATGAAATACTACTTCTTCTCATTTCATTTCAAACCTGTGATTGTGTCCAGTGTAACACTAAGGAGAATTATAAGGGATCCTCAAGTTGCTCTTTGGGTTTGGAACGACATTATGGAGATTCAATTATGACAGAATTTTCATTTTTGGGTGAAGTATTACTTCAATGAAAATTTAGAGGATTTAAGCAAAGCTTGTAAATGTAAAACACGTGTGAGGAGGAAAAGTGTTAGACGTCTAGATGACAAACACCTCCTGTTATGTGCCTGAACTCACAAGTCTTCTGTCTCGAATGAGGATGTTTGATTCATGAGCAGACGGGACTATGTTTGGCATGACTTGGCATGAAAAAAAAGCTATTTATTCATGTCCTCAGACAAATCACTTGAACTAATTACACAAGACTTCATGACAAGAGTGTCTTGCCAAAAAGACGTAACATATTTAAGTGAGAAAAGACACACAAAGAGACCCAGATGAAAAAATGTTATTGAACCGAGGTTGCTCTTTCAAAGAGTTCTCAGTCATGCTTCAACTTAGACGTGTCTCCAAAAATAGCTTTGGATACATTTTAATAAGTAAATTAATAATAAAAGAAAAAAAGAAAATAGGTTGACAAGAATGTAGAGCAATAATGTTAGGATAAAAAATAAAATAAAATAAAGTGCTGACAAGAGAATAGAGCTATAATGTTAGGAAAAATAATAAAAAATAAAATTAAAATAAAACAAAAGGGTTGACAAGAATGCAGAGCAGTAATGTTAGGAAAAAAATAAAAAATAAAATAAATAAAACAAAAGCGCTGACAAGAGTGCAGAGCAGTAATGTTAGGAAAAAATAATAAAAATTAAATTAAACTAAAACAAAAGGGTTGACAAGAATGTAGAGCAGTAATGTTAGGAACAAATAAAATATAAATAAAACATAAGTGCTGACAAGAGAACAGAGCTATAATGTTATGAAAAATAATAAAACTTAAATTTAAATAAACAAAAGTGCTGACAAGAGCGCAGAGCTATAATGTTAGGAAAAAATAATACAAATTAAATTAAATAAAAACAAAACAAAAGGGTTGACAAGAGTGCAGAGCAGTAATGTTAGGAAAAAAATAACATTTTATACAATAAAATAATAAAGTGCTGACAAGAGCACAGAGCTATAAAAATAATACGCCAATAAAATAAATTAAATACATTTATGTGAATATTCATGTAAGAACAAAATGCAAAAACAAGATATGTAAAATTATATATATATCCAAATGTGTATGAATGAAGTGAAAATAAAATGATGTTAAAATACTTATAAATTAAATTAACTATATTTATGAACATTGTGGATCACTGACTCATACTGAACCACTTGTCAAATTAATTTGCTTTAATGTTTAGTCACATAAATAATACAAACACATTCATAAATCCATTCAATAATTATAATAAAATCAATCACAATTAATTTAGCCTTTCAGAACTCATTATTCAAAATCAACAATTGCATTAACATTCTAATAGCTCTGTACTCTTTCTAATGACATTTTAATTTATTTTCAGTCACTTGTTTAATTAATTTCTGATATGAAGACGTGAACTGTAGTTATTGACTAATTTGACTCTATTTCACTGGGGCTAGGGAAAACAATAAAGATCATAATCAGATTTCAAAAGAGATTTCTTTCTCATGTTTTCTCCTACGGGAAAAACACTGAAAGAAAAAAAAATGTCAGAAGTAGCAGGGACCTGACAGGAAGATAAAGTGACAGACAGGCAGACGTCTCAGGTATTAATAAACTCCAGAGCAAGAAAGAGCTCTAAAGCACACCGAGGCTGACTCTCCATGAGCTCACGGTGTCTGTCTGCACTTATGGAGCATTTCATATTCACATCACACATTATATCTCCAGTTCATTATTTCACACTCCTCTCTGACAGCTGTAGGCTCTGGCGGTTCCCTAATGGAGTCCGCTTTGGCTGTGTTCCAAAGTCTAGTGAGCTTCCCTGCTGCCTACATAGGCAACATCCTACACTGAGATGAAGACTCTACACAGACTCTACACAGTCAGCAGTTCTGTACCTCACTCAAATACAAATGACATACATGATAAATGTTTCTTTCCTGCAGTTCTCGGATGGATTTTTTTCAGTGCACATTATCATTATATTCTCTGTTATAGATGCACGCAATGCTGCAAAATGGGGTTCCTTAAAGGGCAGCGTAATTTTATTACTAGGTTTTGGAACGGAGACTTTAAATGCCTCCCTGAAACAAATAAGTTCTAACAGCATTTTAATCATATCAATGTTTTAATGTTAGTCTTTATTAGTAGATGAATGGAGCTCAGCAGTGACTGCTCACTTTATCAGCGGCCTTGGCTCCAGATTTATTTCCCATTTATTTTCTCTGAAGGCATTTCAGGAAATTCTTCCATAAAGAGTTCAAAGCCTTGAACGAAACTAACCAGCTACGATGAGTTTCATCACAGTATTGCATTGTGTGATTTGTCAAAAAACCAAAGGAACTTACGGGACAAAGAAGTCAGCACTGAATGTATATTTCACCTAGAAGGCACTGCGACAAGGTCAATGAAAAATGTTAAGAGAAATATTGCATATCATATTTCATATATTAATTTGTTCCCTCAATAACGGTCATTTTTAAACCAAGGGCGTTTAGAGTCTTTGAAAGCCTAGATATATAAGGGATTCATAAATCTGTGATTTCTGGACCTGGTCATCAAAGTCATGAAAATGAATAAAATGTGGAAAATAAATAAACAAACAAACAAATAAATAAATTAAATAACATTTATTTTAATGAATATGCAGTTTCGAACTTTGTCAAGCTGTTATCAGATAGAAATTACTATTTATATTGCTATTTATTTAAAAAAATAAATAAAAAATAAAACACTGTAATCAAAAATGACTTCAAAAGTTTCAAAATTCATGGATAATAAAAAGTTTACGCCATGAAGAACATTCACTTCTGGAATTATGTAATTATTAGTGCAGGGCAATGATTAATCGCAGCACACACACATATATTACGTACACAAAAACTTTTATTTTGGATGTGATTAATCTCGATTAATCATTGCCCAGTACTAGTAATTATTAGAAATATTTAGAATTGTTATTTTTAATCATTTTAATTAAATATCATTATTATAAATAACTGATTATTTAAATATTAATTTACACTCATTTAAATGGCCACTCCAATTTCTTTAAATAAAAAAGTTTGAAAATAAGCAGTTTTGTCATTATAGCAGAAATATTAGAAATATTTTTAAGGGCCTTCAAATATTGGCGGGCCTTGGAGTCAGAACAGCTGCAAACAGCTGTATTAGAGCATTATGTCGTTAGCTTAGCAACACGCTAACATCAAAATTAGTCGGAATTCAATAATATCACATGTGCAGTTCCTGCTTCAAATCCACATACTGTATAAGGTTCTGTTTCAGTGAGGATGCTGACATATGTGGACAGTAGTCAGCAGAGTAGCTCACTCGATTGTGGGTTTTGTTGTTTGTACCTCGTGGTTTGTGGCAGGCGACGGGGACCAGGCAGTCCTCTTTGATATGGGGTTTGAGGTGAGGACTGCAGCCGCCAGTATGTTGTCCACTGTGATCCACACACAGCACCACTCTGTAGTGCAAACCTGGGCCGCAGGTGACCGTGCACTGATAACACAGATACAAACACAAGAAATACATGGAGCAGTTCAGGCATGCTGATAAGTGATCATATCACAGTCAATATGTACTGTGAAAGCACTATACACATTTACAGTTCATTGACATTTGCACCAATTCACGCCAAGAATGAAGGGAAAAATATGTGAAATACTTTTTTATGACTTTGAAAGAAATCTCTTTTGCTCACTATGGCTGCATTTATTTGTTCAAAAATAAAGGAAAAAACAGTAATATTTTGAAATATTATTACAATTTAAAATGACTGTATGTTATTTAAAGATATTTTAAAATGTAATTAATTCCTGAGATGTAAAGCTGAATTTTCAGCAGCCATTACTCCAGTATTCAGTGTCGTCCAGTCATCATTATCATATATTATAATTCTATTATATATATATATATAATATATATTTGATATTTGTATAAGATAATATCTAATATTCAGCAATTCTAATACACTGATTTGGTGCTCAATAAATATTTCTTATTAAAAATGACACAACAAAATGACTAAAACTTTAATTTGAACTAAAAAAAAAAAATTTTAATTTTTTTTATTAAAAACTAAAAATACCATCTCATTGATACCAAAATTATCTGCTTTACTGTCTTTTTATCATTTGAAAACAACTGCGCTGCTTAATATTTTTGTGAAAACTATCTATAATGCCACTTTAAAATTAAAGATGCCTTTGCTGTATTATATTAATTTCTTTCAAACAAATCAAAACAAAAAAATAAATTTGAGCATTAAATCAGTACATCATGAACAGAGATGCTGCCTATGAACAGTGTTTCAGTTCAGTCACGTGCGTGGTTTCATTTGGTTTAGGGCACAGAATCAATTCACTAGATTGCAGAACAGCGCTATAGATGGTCAATGCTCACCAGAAATGGAAGAAGAGGTCAGTAAAGGTCACTCACCTGAGACCACTCCATGGCCATCCACTGCGGACACTCAAAGGTGTTGCAGCTCTGTTTGCTGATTGGTCGAGGGGAGTGTGTGCACTTCCACTCCTCCACCTGCTCGATCTGCCCGTGGACGTCCTCCTCGACACACACCACGCTTCTCTCCTGAGAGCCTCCTCCACACGACGCCGAACACGACGTCCACGGGTTCTGCTCCCACCTGCACCAATATTACACAAGGCATATTTGGTAAATAAGTAGTAACTTATATATCTTAGTAATCTAGATAAGTAGTAACTTTATGTTAGGAAATATGTTATAAAGCGTCAACAAGGCGATCACTATTTCAACAAAACAGTAAAATTGTGATTTTTTTTTTTTGCAATTTCAAATAACTGTTTACTATTTTAATATATTTAAATGTAGTTTATTCCTTTGATGCAAAGCTGACACTTCAGTGTCACATGATCCTCAGAAACAAATCTAATATGCTGATTTGCTGCTCAAGAGAAATTTCTTCTTAATCTTGAAAACAAGTGTGCTTTACTGACACTTATAATTAGTTAATTTTTTTTGTTCTCCAGGATTCTTTGATGAATAGAAACTTTAAAAGAACAGCATTTACAGTAAATAACTTCATACCGTGGTAGAGGCTGGTACTGGTCATAGGGCATCACTTCCTTGAAGCCATCACTGCAGAGAAACAAACACCATTAGCCTTCAAGCCATAATCCACGCAATCATAAGCTGATGCACAGGAAGTCTCATGCACAGACATGCTCTGGTTTACTGAGATTCATTCTTCACTCATTGTGTTAAGTCATGGAGGGTCGATAAGACAGAACCAGCCTTTCGAGGCAGGGATCCATGTTGCACTCCTTGAGTTTGGGTGTGGGTTTGGTGTTCTCTGGGAAGCTGTGGCACAGGTGCTCCGCAACTGATTTGTTGTAACGAATGTCCATGCAATCAGCCGAATTCAGCTGATAACCTTCAGAGATGACACAAAGCACCATTAAGCATCAAAACTAATAGTCAAATGTTTATCAGAAATCAATATTAGCCAAAAACTGCATCCAACAACTTTCAGAATCTAAAAACAGTTGCGGCAGCATTTTAAATAGCATGTATGATAATGCATGCATGAATCCTATTTATGGGTAACAAATCAATTATCTGCCAATACATGTTCAAATAGAGATTTTTTTTATTTATCGCATTGCCATTGGTCGATATATATATATCAGTGGATACTGAATATTTAATGTCATGTTTTTTTTTTTAAGCTGATAAATATATTGGGGCGAGACAAAGCACCAACAAGCATAATTAATAGCCTAATGTTTATCATGAATCAATATTTACCAAAAAGGTATCCAAAACCTTTCAGAACCTTAACATTTACTGTTTATGAGAAATGGACCCTGTATAGGCAGCATTTTAAGTATAATGCACAATAATACATGCATTTATCATATATTAATGCATGAGAGGTACCAAATTAATTATCTGCCAATATTAGAGTTTTTTTTTATTATTATTATTTATTTATCTGTGCTGGCATTAGTTGATATACAGTATACCAGCTGAATATACATCAGCAGATATTGAATATTTAACTTATTTTTAAATTTAAAGCTAATAACCTTCAGGGAAGAACCAAAGTACATCAAGTATCAAAACTAACAGTCAAATGTTTGTCATAAATTAATATTATATTAGACAAAACTTTCAGAATCTAAAAACAGTTATCATTTATGACAAATACACCCTATATGTAGGCAGCATTTTAAATAGACATATACATATTAATCCATGATATATTGGTAACAAATCAGTTTTCATATTAATACAGATTTATCGGTTTTGACATTGGATGATACTGGATATATTAAACTGATATCATTTGGATATTTAATTGTACAGCTCATTTCCTCCATTTTTACATTTAGATTATATATTCGCCCTCATCTAATAAAACACTGGCCCATTAATATTTACATGTAATCTTAAGCAAATAAATATGAATTTTTTATAAGGTACATTAAACGCAATTGCTTAATTCACTCGTCTCATTCAAAATTATTGACTTCAGTTTTTATTTTTTTTTTTTTTTTTTAGCCACAATAGTGAAGCATTTTTACATTTGTAATTTGTTAGTTATCAGCAATATTCTGAAAATAATTATTGGCTTATCAGTATCAATCAGATACCAATACACCGAAATTTTAAAGCATAGGTATGAAGATCGAATGTTTTTAGTGAATTCAAAGCATTCAATCACTGGGAATAATTAAAAATGGCTATATTGAATCAATTCATCACGCACCCCCTCCACAGGTGACGGAGCAGGGGAAGAAGTCCGTTTCCCTCCACTGGTAGCGGATGGGCTGGTAAAACATGAACTGCATCACTGTGTCTTTAGAGCCGGCGTACTTCACCTGAGGAGAACCCAACATCAATTATAACGTGTCTGATCGTTTACTTTTAATAGTCCTGTTCACAATCACATCACACAAAATGAGAAGCGGTATCAGATAAAAGCCCATTCATTTCTGAAAACCAAATGATTTTGACATGTATAATAAGCAGCAGATTTACTCAAGGAGCCACAGTCCAACTCGTGTCATGATTTCCATAGAAAACCAGCATGCATCAGTTGCCACTGAATATCCTCTAGTCTTGATTTCTGGAGCTGTAATGATTAGTTAAATACTGTTTGCGTGCTGCTGCAGTTAACCAGAGTAATGAGTCATGTTCAATTACTGTAAGCCGTAGTGTCAAGACAAATCAAGAATCTTCAGGTCGCGAGATGAGAAAGGCTAACATGACTACAATCACATTGTTCTGTGTTTACAGTTTCTCTCAGCCGCTTTAAACTCACCATGAAGCTTCAAACTGAGACTTTCACAATCATTAGTATTCAATACATATAAAAATACTACAGAATTAATATACAATTCCAAAACGTATTCTTGAACTGACCAAAGTTTTTAAAAGCACTAAGTAGGCCTATTAAAAACACAGATTTTAACATTAGATGTTAAATAAACTATTGTTTATATAGACTTGTTCTATAGTCTACACAGTATTTAAAGCAATTATATCAGAAGTAACAGAAATTACATTACAGAAAAAATTAGGAGTAATCCCTTAGTAATGCATTTCACCCAACACTGATTATTAGCAATGCAAAAATATAAATTAGACCATATACAGTACATAACATTATAATTAATAAAAACTGGAATAAAAACAATCTCCAATCTTTGTAGTTTTGTGTTACAAAGCAGAGTTATGAATACAACAGACCGAAAAGAAGTGCATCATATCTTGTTTGTATGTTATGGAGAAAAAAAGGAAAATAATGAATGAGTAAATAATAATGTTTCATTTTTGGCTAAACTAGTCTTTAGTACTTCAATTAGATGACTCATGGGTTCAGTTGGAAGCTCCAACAGAAGAGAAGGTATCTATACATCAAAAAGACTATTGCTGGCTAAGAGTTCCAGCTGCTTTCTCATATCACTTGCAGATAAATCTGCCATTCGGCTTTCATTACCCACCTTTATAGTGAAGTCTGCAGACAGCGGTCCGTAGCAGCGGAGGGTCTGTCTGTCTGCTCCTCTCTGGTACTCCACCGTGTTGTTCCCCAGAGCGTGAGAACCTGGAGAGCTGAACACCACCTCTTCTCTCCTGTTGTTTGGTGCATGAGCTTCAATCACTGAAATACAACATTTAAGGTCATATGAGTGATTTTGTGTGATTACCACAAATAAAATCGTGCTACTACCTGACAGATATTTCTGAAACAGGTGTCCTGAGAACTGTCTCTGAAGCAGTGCTAACTGACAGTGGAACGGTTCATTATTTACTCTAAACTGTAAGACTGTCTACCTGTCAGTCACTCTGCATGTTAGGGTTGGCTGACCTGTGTTTGGAGGGTGGGGATTTAGATGGAGGTTGTGTGGTTGTCTGGCAGGCGATGAACAGATGAAATTGCCTACAACTTTTTTATCCCACATTTGAAGGTCTATGAAGGTCTTTTCAGTTAATGAAGTTACACTTTGACTGAATTACTAAAATTATTTATGCTAAGATTTTTGGTCATTTTGCCAGATTTAATGCCAAAGGAGAATTGAAAGAGGACAAGAAATATGGTGGACTAATAAATCATATTGCTTCTTCAGTCTAAAAATAGTCACAGTATGCATCCATCCATCCATCTATGCATAGTATCCATCCATCGTATATATATATATATATATATATCCATCCATCCATCCACAGTATGTATTCATCCACCCATCCATTGTATCCATCCACTCATCCATCCGTAGTATTTATCATCCATAAATCCATTCATCATTAGTATATATATATACAAACTAGGCAAATTTGCGTTCATAATCGAATGCAATTCATCTGCGATATTGAACGTGATATTGCTTAGCTTGTCAGTGAACTACGGCTCTGTGTATTAACTGCCGCTCCATCTGAAAGCAGGTGATGGAGATTTACTGCCTATCACGGAACCAGCTTTACTGAAGAGATGCGCATGAGAATCGCAAGTGATTAATTGCACAGCCCTTTTTTCTTTCAATTGCTTGGTTTGCAAAGCCAATGGCAGCAACTTTTTAGGCATCAAGAACTTTGTTCAAACCGTCCAACTTTGAAATAAAGGGTTACAGAGAATGGTCCGAAAAACTAAAACGAAAATGCCTTGTTGAAGAGGATGGGCAGATGGTTTGATTAACTCAAATAATCGTTTATGCAGAATACCATCTCTGAACTAAAAGCAGATGGGCTCTGCAGATAAGAACATACAATTCTAATCTGAGATTGGAAACTTGCTGGTCACATCTGCTGCGACAAGAAGGGTCAGAACATCATGGATCCATCAGTCTGTTTGTCTGAGCAAACACATGTATAACTGCCAATGATTTTCTCACAAGACGACCCTCAAGAAGAGCAGAATGACAACGCAGCAACTGGTGAATCATGTGTCTCTTGTTGTTGAGCTGGCAGTTCTCACAAAAGGCAATAATGGCCAGTGGGTATGGGTGTGTATATATATATATATATATCCATCCTATTATCCATCATATGTATCCATGTATCATCATAGTATGTATCATCCATCCATCCAAACATCCTCCATTTTGGCATGCCTACTTTAATCCATTAAATGTCCACCCTGAAGCTTTTCTTTATATATTTTTTTCTTGGTTGCAAACTGCATTTCACAAGAACTTTGTGTCCAACTTTGAAATAAAGTTAAACAAAAACTAAAAAGTTAAAATCTTTGTTTTAATCTTTGGCTCTCTCACTAAAATTCTCAACGCAGTCATTCTAATCTGTAAACTGCCACATCACAGAAAAACCATCGTCCAGTCTGTTTGTCTGAGCAAACACATGTTAACTGCCAATGTTTTCTCACAAGACGCCCTCAAGAAGAGCAGAATGACAACGTGGGAAGTGAATCTCTTTTGTGAGCTGTTTCACAAAAGGCATAATTATATTCAGCTGCCGCTAGCCGCTTTGACCAGTTGTTTGATTTTCCCTTACCGCTAACACATGTTGTTCTCTTGCTTTATTTACATGAAGGACCCACAATTATTTCCAAAACAGTGTATCAATTTGCAAACAGAAAGACATTTATTTATATCTGAAATTCTCAAGATCACATTAAATATTATCATCAACGGATGGCGATTTGATATTTTACGGATCGAAACAATAAACAATGGGAATTATTTGGCACATTATAAAAGAGGTATCATATCTAAAACATCTCAAAGAACAATCTATAGGGCAAAGTAACAAACCTGGCTGTTAGATATGGGATTATGCTTTTTTTTCTAGTCTTTTAAAGTATTTTATTTATGGAAGCAAATGCCAATACTTGAGCTTTGGGATAGTTGATCGGTGCACGTAATCTTATGGTCACTCAAACCCCATTTTTAAAACATCTGACAAGTCAAGCATCCAATAAATGCCCTGTAGTTCTTGATGGATGTCTAGTTTGCAACTAATAAGGAGTTATACACAGGTTAAAGGGTTTAGATATCAGTGTGTGTACAGGGAAAATAGTGTTTTCCACAGAACGGAAGTGTGTACATGTGTGAGTGTGGGTCGGTCGGATGTGGAACGGGTCACTGGGATTGGACCACAGCATACTCTGTGTGTCCGTTATGGAAGTCTGCAAGATTACTGGCCCCGTCTCCATCGTACCGGGCTCTCAGCCACCACAAATTAGCCTGCATGAACACTTCATTCTTCTGCTCTATCCTAAAGTTCCCTCAAACCTCTCTTAGCATTTGCCAGTTTCACTCAGGTAATAGGAAATATCGGGGGGGGGGGGGGGCCTTTCAGGCTAGATATAGATATAAAATCCATATGCATTCCCACACTGTGCTACTACACCAGGTGACCGTGTCAAATACAGTTTGGCCGTGTCACTGTGGAAGTATTGTACAATTCAGACTATATTGCAGAAGTTGGAAGAGCTCTTTGGAAAGTCAGTCTCCGGTGCTTCTGATGGCCTGTGACAACTTCCTGAGAGGAGCAAAGATGTTACAAATAAAAAAAAAAAATGTTAAATACTCACGATAACTGAAATGACAGTGTGAGAGGTCAGACTTTCATTGAAGGTAGATTTAGTGTAAATATGCAGTGAAAGCTATTCCATAAAGTCAAGAAAATTCCTATAAAATTTCCACAATTCCACGTCCTATATAATCAAATAAAGTATATTCCTAAATAAAGAACTGCTCAAACGTGGAAGAATGTCACAAAGACATTTAAAAAAACATATGGGAAATATTTATCCTCACAATAAAAATAAATATATTATTTTGCATATATATTAAGTAGACTCAATTAAATTTATGCTGAAATATATGAATAATACATTTTTAGAATGTTTTTTATTGTAAATATTAATCAACATTATTATAAATTAAAGTTTATCCTATAAAATAAATATTTTTTTTATATAATTTGCTAAATTATTTATAATGAAGTCCTATATAATCAAATATAGTATATTCCCAATTTCCATATAAAGAATGACTCAAATGTGGATGAATCTCACAAAGCTTTTCAAAAACACATTTGGCGATATTTCACCCCAAAATAAATAAATACATAGAAATTGCATAAGAATTGTATTGTATTTGCATTTAAATAAAGTTAATATACACTACATATATAAATACGTTATCTTACAGTGTATATAATCAAGATGATTATTTAAAACACATTTGGGATAAAAACACAATAAAATGGCATAAATAAATGGTTAATATTTACATACATGTTCATATAAGCCTACTTCTTTTATTAACCATGTAAATAAATAAATACATGCATAACTAAGTTTCACTTTCTGTATGCTATACCTTATTATATTTAGCTGATTTTAGGATGACATATAACCTGGAGAAACCGAGATATTCATCCCAACAGGGTTAACTTTCACGCTGTGGAAAATCTCTCTGGGAAAGTGTGCAAAAACTCCTCGATATCTGAATATGTCATCTCACTAATTCTCAAAACGCTGTGACACACTATAATAACTTCACTCTAAGGCCTCAGTGCTGTGGCAGAAAGCTGGATTAATTCATAGTGATAATGTTGAAAATCCTTTTGAGTCTTAACCATTCCTGACTAGTCTTATAACTGCCAGAATAAGCCGAGACTTCATTCATGATAGTTTTATGTCAAGTCAAGGGCCTTGAAGCACCACAGATCGTTGTATAAAGATAATACGCATAATCTCACCAATCATGTCTGGTCCCTTGGCTGTGATTCTGAGGCTTCTGCTACCCATCGGCACTTCGATCACCGCTTTTACGGCTGCAGAAGAAGAATCACAAACCAGAATGTCATTAAAGCATCACATAATACAGTGCATGAAATTAAATATAAAATTGGATTCATCTGCAAAACAACTGCATTTATTTCCTAGATGATAACTGGCAGGTCACTCACTAAATTATACATGCAATGAGATATGAAGATATGGAAGTGCACATAAATACAGTCATTACATCTGAGAGTAAATGAGTTGCACACACACACACACACACACTGCAACGCGTTTAATGTGTTCGACCTCTCTCCATAAAAAACATTTGTGGCTTCCCAGTGTAATGCTGAAAAAAGAAAACCCACCAATTTCCAGCTCAGTAAACAGAAAACCACAACAGAGAGCAGCCTGAGTGCTTTCAGTTATGGCTGGATTGAGAGTGCTCTGTAAAAGCAAGCGGAACGGGGGTAATGGAGAGAATGGGAGGAATACGGGAAACCTCTCCAGTTACACTGTATCTCTATTTCCATTTTATTCTTTATTTAGATTGCGTACACAAAGAGACTTATTACAAGGATAATCCCCCGGAGCGAAGAAACAGTTCTCCCAAAATGGAGAATTCTGTATTTATTTGCTCACCTTCATGTTTTTCCATAAGGATTTTTGGAGGATGTTCAGACATATATTATTGAAACTGGTTTGGAACAACGAATGAGTAAATAATGACAGAATTGTCTCTCTTTATTTTTTATTTCTTTGTAAATTTTGCATGTAAGTGTCTTGCTCAAGGGTGAAAATGGGATTCCTTAAAATATACAAAATTTTGATAAAAGAGGATGACCAGATCGCCGTTTTCTGGGGACAGTCCTGGTATTTAGATTTTTTTTCCCAGACTAAAACTGTCCTGAGAAATGTCCCTGTTTTACAGGATTTTCAAATATATTGCAAAATGCATTCACAAATGTATCCACACACATCTTAACCTATGAATAAATAACAATACAAATAAACTATTGCACTTGCAACAATTACATCTGCTGAAAATAATACTTGTTTTGAAATATTAACCATTTTCATAGTGTTATTTCTGCTGTACTGTATTAAAAACAGGAACACAAATCAAAAACATCATTGTAATTATCAGTTAATAATAGTATATGGAACCCACAACAATTAAAAAACAAAAACATTCAAACATGTTTAGTTCCAAAACTTTATTAGAGGGAGAATTTTTATCAAATATTGTGTCTTTAAGAAAAATCTGTAAATAAATATGGTCCAATGTACAATGTTAATATGAAGAAGTTTTCAGTATTGATTTTTAACTGATGTTTAATCTGTATTTTAAATGATAAATTGCAGTGTGTAGTGTTTTAGGGCTGAAAGAAATGTACTGTTATTTTCCATCCATTTCTCTACAGATTATTAAGGCCATGTTTGATATGAAATATGAGACATGTGTATACAAAACAACTAAAAAATAATGTAAAGATCACTCGTTCATAGAATTTTTTTTATTGTGCTTCATTTCCAATCAAGATATAATTTCATAGAACATATAGTCTTTACAACACATAAAATCAAGTTAAAAAAAAATAATTTAATGGACACAACAATGTCTTAAATTCTGTAAGGCAATTTCTATTAAAACATGTATGCTACTGTATGCCATGGTAGCTATATATGAAATTATCCAAAACAAAGTAAAGGAATCAAACATTTTATTCCAAAACTGTTTAAAATGTAATTTCCTTTACTGTCGTTTTCACCATACGCTATTAAACAGCTTGCATAATATGTGGTCATGATTTTCCTTAGAAAATTAGAAAAATTACATAAATATTCTGTTATACATTTATACATGTCAGCCCTTGGACATTTTTAGTTGTCCAATAAATACAGTGAGAGTGCTAAGTGTGTTTTAAGTCCAAAAGTGCCTTGGTTTCAACAGCAAACATCATTAGCTTGTAGCTTCCTGAAGTTCTTTAACAGTTTTAACGAAGGAACTTTGTGTAGATGCTAAGTGTTAATGCCGTTTATTGCATTAGCGGGAATTAGTGCAGGAAAAGAGGTGTTTTTTTCCCTTCACTCAGCAATTGCTCACTGCATCCAGCAATTATAGGGCTTGGAAATGCGCCAACGTCATGGGAGCCCCAAAATATTTACTTTTGGAAACATATTTAAAAGGTTATGGAATTTATCGCTCTATGAAGTAAAGTTTCAGACACCAGTCTGTTGTAAACAGGGCAAAAAAAATGCTCAAACAATGCTGCGTTTCAAAATTACCAATAAAAAATACCCAAGACGTAATTGCCCTCGCTTTAAAAATAACCCAACCATGCAAGTGTGACTTCAAATATGTTTATAACGATGGGGGGGGGGGGGGGGGAGTAATCTAACTAACTGCTCCACAAAGATGCATCCACCAGCAAGTAAAATTAAAATCACACAAACGCTCCCATAATGCATCTGTGCTTCTTTCGCTCTCCTTTCAAAAAAGCAGAAATGAGTCACTGCAGGGTAAAAGGAATGAATTATGAGAGCTCATTAGCAGCTTTATTGCATTTTAATATTACCAGATCCATGTGACACTCTGGAATCCTGACCGTCATCCAAACTGGATTAATGTCTTTTGGGGAATGACCTATCCGATCGCCGGACTTCCATCTGGAGACCTCATGTCAGTGCCACGCGTGTGAATTATTAGTGAGACGGCTTTTATTAAAGAATGCATAACTTGTTTGGATCGAGTTACCTCGTTTTTGCTTTAACAGGCTTTGAAAATGAATAGCATGATTGTGTGAAAACGTTTTGGTGAGGAGAAAAGTTCCAGTCGCTCAGGCTCTTCTCCAAAACCTAGTGAGCTGCCTGGCTTTCTACTGCCTACATTGCCAGACACCTTCTAAGGAAGCATCAACCGAAACAAAACCGATTGGGAACAATATATGACCTAAAACACAACTGATTCAATAGAATTTGGTGTTAGCATGAGGCTAAGCTTACAATGTAATATTCTACAAAGCGTATAAATCCATAAAACATACAGAAAATAATCCGATGCTGAAGGAATTATGTACACTGCCATTCAAAGGTTTGGGGTATAATTTGTTTATTATTTAAATATTTAAAAGACGAAAATGAATACTTCTATTCAACAATGAAGCATTACATTGATCAAAAGTGACAAAAGCAATGACAATTTTTTTTTTTTTAAACAAATTATGCTCTTTTGAATTTTATTTTCATCAAGAAATACTTGCAAAAAATATTACAATGTCCACAAAAATATTATGCAGCAAACGAAGAAAATTAAATCAGCATATAATAATGATTTATGGATCATGTGACACTGAGGCCTGGAGTAATGATGCTGAAAATTCAGCTTTGATCACAGGAATAAATTATATTTGAAAACATATTCAAATACAAAATCAGTTATTTTTAATTTTAATAATATTTCAAATTTATAAAAATAAATCTGTATTTTTTTTCAAGAAAGGAAGCATTGAAGAGCATAAGACAGTTTTTAAAAACATTACAAATCTCACCAACCCTAAGCTTTTGAACGGCAATGTATATTTATAATTAGCTTGTCCTGTGTCATCCATCTCACATGGGGTCATCGTAATGCATTTTTCCACATGTGATGTTGCCAAAGGTATCTTAGAAGTCAGCATAGTCACGCTTCCTACGCTTTGGAACAGCCTTTGCGTGGGAAGTGTGCTTATGATGCCTTAAAATGCTGCCTGTGCAGCCAACTAGGCTTTGGACCAGCCCCGTAATCAAAGTCGTTGGAGCATTTTGCTGTATAAGACAAAGGAATTTTTGGATGAGGAAAAATCCTCGGCAGCCACCAAACACAATACACTGCAGAATCTTCCCAAAACCAATATAAAACTCAAGGCGAGAACAAAGTGCCACACAAATAGCCGTTGCGTTCCTCAGGCTGGAATGTTTAAAAGCAACATTCAGCTGTACTGTGTGCAGAAATAAAAATGAGCTTTCTTAGTTAATTTGGGGTGTGGTTGTCACATAAAGGACTTCAGTTATTTGATATTTTTAAACAGACGTGATTTCAGCAATGGCGTCCTGCCTAAAAACCCAATCCTTGACCAGCAGACAGAAACACAAATGGAGTATTTGGGTAATAATCTTAAATAAATGACAACTAGCTATTTACAAGCAAGAGCCACAGCATGAAGTGTGTTATTTCTCACAAATGGGCTGAGATTCCCTCACACACTTTAAAGGGAATCTTCAGTCTCAGAATGCAAACAATCCATCTGCTGGCATTCACATAAATTAAGCAGGCAAATAAAGCTGCCAATGCTTGCACTAACTGAAGACCACAGTGAATGTAAGACTGCTTAAAACACATAGGATTTTATGGCTTTAGAGTGTTTCTGAACCTTGAGGGTAATTTGATTTTATACAGCAATAAACATTCAAACTTAAGAAAAAGGGAGAAATGTCCACTGACTTAATTAAATGCAGTCTCATGTTGAGTGGCATTTAATCGAAACAAAATTTGTATTATGATAGGGCTTAATGTGATTATTAAATCAGTTTAAATTAAATTAGCTGCGATTCAACTAAATAAGTGTGCTGTGTGTTTCAGAGTGAAGCGTGGCACTGTGTTTGTTTACACGTGAGCAGCTTATGATCCAGTGTTTTCAGTGTCTCACAGCGGTTTGTAGTTAATGCTGCTCCATAAGAACTGCTCATTTCTGCATCTGCTCGGAGTTTGGATTGCATTTGGTAATGCAACACGCGCCGTCCATCTTCCCAACTTGTAATGAAAAGCTTTATAAACTGGCTGCTGACAACAAAAGAAAAGCTTAAAGGGCTTCCTATGGTTTTCCACCATAATAACATTTTGTATCAATATTTATGGCTGTCTTAATGCTTGTTTTTTATTAAAATAGACATTTTATAGTTGTTTTCAGTTAAATACAAATGTTTTCAAAAAAAAAATTACACTGAAATGTCAAGTAGTTTCAATAATTATTATTATATAAAATTGCTTTTTTGGGCCAAATTGTGCAGCCCTAAAAACAAAATAATAAAACAAAACAAAACACATTTTAAAATCACAATTTTTATATAAAAATACAATTATAAAATTACAACAATGACAATAATTATAATACTATTGTTTTTTATTAATATTATTGTAAACTTTTGTTTTTGCCCCATTTTTCATAGTTGTTTTCTTAAATACAATTGTTCACAAATGTTTCACAAACAGGTGTGGCACAAGATGCAAGACAGCATACAAATGGCCACAATCAAAAATGTGCAGTTTTACTGTATGGGGGGGTCCGAAAACCAGTCAGTATATTTGCCTCATTATTCCTTCGCATTATTTGTTGATTGGCCTGTGAAATGTTGGTCCACTCCTCTTCGAATTGCTGGATTATGCAACACGCTATACGCCGATAAATCCCAAACATTCAATGGGTGACTTCCGATTTTGGGCCATGCAAGAACTGGGATGTTTTCAGCTTCCAGGAATTGTGTAGAGATCCTTGCAACATGGGGCCGTGCATTATCATGCTGCAACAAGGTGATGTCGTGGATAATGGCAAACAATGGGCCTCAGTGTCTCGTCACGGTATCTTGTGCATTCAAAATGCACAATAAAATTTGTTCATTGTCCAAACATATGCCTGTCCACAAACCCCACCGCCACCATGGGCCACACAATCCACAAACGTTGACATAGCAAACCGCTACCCACTCGACGCCATGCACGCTGTCTGCCAATAAAACAATTATCCGTGAAGAGAACACCTCTCCAAAGTGCCAGACACCATTGATGTGAGCATTTGCCCAATCATCGGTACGACGACGAACTGCAGTCAGGTGGAGACCCCGATGAGGACGACGAGCATGCAGATGAGCTTCCCTGAGATGGTTTCTGACAGTTTGTGCATAAATTCTTTGGTTATGCAAACCGATTGTTGCAGAGCTGTCCGGGTGGCTGGTCTCAACGATCTTGGAGGTGAAGATGCTGGATGTGGAGGTCCTGGGCTGGTGTGGTTAACGTGGTCTGCGGTTGTGAGGCGGGGATGTACTGCCAAATTTTCAAACGCTTTGGAGACGGCTTATGGTGGACATTCATTCTGCAGTCAGCATGCCAATTGCATGCTCCCTCAAAACTTGTGACATCTGTGGCATTGTGCTGTGTGATAAAACTGCACATTTTAGAGTGGCCTTTTATTGTGGCCAGCCTAAGGCACACCTGTGCAATAATCATGCTGTCTAATCAGTATCTTGATATGCCACACCTGTGAGGTGGATGGATTATCTCGGCAAAGGAGAAGTGCTCACTAACACAGATTTAGACAGATTTGTGAACAATATTTGAGAGAAATAGGCCTTTTGTGTACATAGAAAAAGTCTTCGATCTTTGAGTTCAGATCATGAAAAATGGGGGCAAAAACAAAAGTATAGCGTTTATCATTTTTGTCAGTGTATAAAGGAACAGAGTAGTAAAGAAATGCTCTAATTCTAGTAGGGAAGTAATTCACTCCTATTTGTGTACCTAAAACTTTCAACACCCCAAACATTTATTGACTCTTTGCATTCAGTTACGAATTACATGAATTACACATAAATTATACCAAAAGGGCCAGATTTGAGAAAAAAGTCGAAGCTGTCGTTCATTTAAAATTTCGTAAAACAATTGTCAAATATTAAATGTTTTGGTACTTCCATCTTACTGCACTCTCTTTCAACATTAAAACTGTAGCGTTGTGCTGGAATTCACGCTCTGCTTGTGAACAGTAAACTCCACCTACTTTAATTTGATTGAGCATCATTTTGATATTGACAAGCACTGTTAGACCACTGACGCAGTCCCCCTCAGTGTCTATGGTGGTTACAGCCCTGGATTGATCCAATGTTGTTGTGGCTGGCTGCTCGGGATGCTCCAACAAAGAGAGCAATAGTCTAAAAACCAAACCACAGACATGTGCTCATGTATGCGTGTACCTACGTTCTTCTGGTGACACGTGAGGAAGAGCCTGGCCTCGGACCAGTCGACAAGTGGAACCGTCTCCAGCGCAAACGCCACAGTTGTCCTCTTTAGCATTGCTTCCCAGTTGTCTGTCACAGCCAACGTCCTGTTGGACAAAACAGAGGCATAACTCAGAAAAAAGGCAAAATGGGAAACTTGACTTAGACTCCAAATTAGACTCATTATCCACAGCAGCATTTTGAATTGAACATTTTCCTGATTCAACCCTCCAGCTGCAACACTACTTTGAGAGGCAACTGATTTTGCGGGAAACAGACCTGCAGGACCTCAACCAACAAATCATGCTTCCTCCATAAAAGAATAGAAACTGACAATAAAATGTGGATTGAGAAACTGGCCAGCGCACGGCTGCAAACTACAATGTTTAAGCTCTAACAAGCATCATACAAATTCATGGAGATCCAACATATAAAACATGCAAGAATACTGAATCGTTCTTCATAAGTTTATCCACACATGTTCCCCCCAGCATTCCTCAATATTTATCCAGAAATATGTGCATCTGACAGTGATGCTCTGCTAGGAACCTGCCATCTGCACCAGAAAAGCTGCCCAGTTTTAATGCAAAATTCTGTTTACACAAGCGGTGCAATGGGGAAAGCAGCCAGAGAAAGCAAACAGCACGATTTTACCCAGTAGCTCTGGTAAACAAGCACAAGTAAACAGACAAGCTTCATTTACGCCAATTCACCTAATACTCACGGGGACTGAGGTCAAATTAGGTGCCACGCAAGAGAAGTTTCATCAACATTGTCGAATTCAGTTACCGTGCAGTCCTGCATTGAATACTGATGATTGTATCTGATTTGGTTTGAGTATATTGTGTTTCTGTGCTGTGGGCCAAATGGAAAACAGCGAGTCTACTGAAAACATTCTGAACTGAAAAGTTCACCCAAGAATGAAAATGCTGTCATCCTTTACGTACCATCATGTTGTTCCAAACCTGTACGACTTTCTTTTTTCGGTGGAACAGAAAAGCAAAGTTTAGCTGAATGTGCCAGAAGCTCTTGTCAACTAAATCAAATGGGGATGCATACTTTTGAGCTCCACAAATGACCAAAACATCTCCATAAAAGTAAGATTTGTGCAATATAATCCAAGTCTTTCGAGCCATATGATATCATTGTGTAAGGAATAGACATACACATGTAAATTTAAGATGTAAATTAAAGGTTAAAATAATGCCCTCAAATCTTATTAAGACTTGCATATATTTAAATGTATACATCTTGTTCAGTTACACAATATGCAAGAGCAAATGGAAGTCAAACTTAGCTTTTATGCAGCATTTTTTTTATATTCAGAACCACAAAAGAGATTTTTAAAGAGTCTAAGTGAATTATGAGTTGTTCCAGCCTGTCCACAAAAAGATAATGACTTCAGAGAACTTTGAATATTGTGCGTAAGTCATATGGACTATTTTTGTGATGCTTTTTTGTCCTTTTTGGGGCTTAATAGCATTCATCCCCTAAATAATATTTACTTTTGTGATCCCTGTTGGAAAAGAGAGCCATATGAGGGTAAATAATGACACTTTTCTGTCTATTTTTGGTATTCAGCGCATTAAACATGGCCAAGAAGCCTTAAAAAACAATGCAAAGTTATTCAAGCTCTAGGTGCACTGGAAAGCTATTTGCAAAATGAATGCACAATTAGTGCTAAATAAACTATTTTATGAATGCAAGTAATTATGTTAGTTTCCAAGCAATTGGAGACCCTGTTTTTGGACATCCTGTGTTTAACGTCCTATACCGGAGCCATGGTCAAATGGAAACTCAATTCCTTGTCTTTCCGTCGATTCAGACCTGTTTCTCTCTTTTGCTCACACAAAGACACAGAACGGAGGTTAATCTGGCAGAATCGTGACCTAAATATACCCCAAATCCCCACATATGTAACACTGAAAAAGAGAGACAGTTTTCCTATGTTTATGGTCATTATTTCATTATCTTTCCATTTTAGCTGCAAGTTTTTTATATTTTTAGGAAATGTGAGCTGCGCTGTTAGAAATATCCAGAATGGAAAACCTGTTGGCGTCAGTACCACCAAACAATAACATGAAGCCTTTGGACATGCAGTAAAAAAGACTGATACTATGGCAGAAGCAGATGGTTTGGTACTTCAATGTATATATATATATTCTGGAAAATAATTGTATAAAACTGTAAAGCTTATTGTCATTGTGCTAATATTACTGTAATGCATGTCAAAACAGGGCTGAAAAGGTCAAGAATTGTACCTCGTAAATACTGAGTGGCTTTGGCTTCAGAAGAGCATTTTTCACCTCATCAACAAGCCTAGACTGAACTATAAAGGACATATGTATTAACCTAAGCGCTGTAAATGCTCACTTAAGTAGGCTTATGTATAAATAACATTTTCAGATTTCATTTTTTTTTTACTTTTGGTTTTCTGGGAGTTCTGCCATCTCGCACTAGTTCAAGTGCACCTGGTAAGCTCCCACTTCCGTTACAGTCGTTTTTACAATATGTCACAAATCCAAGCCAGAAACAAAGCACAAAAACAGCCAAAACCAAGCAAATAAACAATGGACCATCTGAAAAAAGTTCTTCTTTCTCTCATACCAGTGGATAAGCATTACTACATACACGTGCAATAACATCAAACGTTTTATTTTATCAAAATTATTATTATAATAATTATTATTTTATTTTATTACAATTATTTACCATAATAAATATTATTTATTATTGTAAAGTTTTATTATTCGGTTAAATGCTACTGTTAAATAAACCTACTGTTCAATTCTTACTGAATTGGTTAATGTAGTATGCAAACCTTACTGTTTACGTCTTACTGCTATTGTGTCGATCTTATTTTTAAAAAAAAACTAAAAATATAATTAAAATAACTTTATTGTGATACATATTATCATGAAATGAAAGGACTCACACCATGATATAATATTTTGGTCATATCACCCACCCCTCCACTGTAAAGCACACACACACACACATACACACACACACACACACATTAATTAATTAGTGCTGTCAAATGATTAATCGCGATTAATTACATCCAAAATAAGTTTGTTTACACAATATATGTGTGTATATTTATTATGTATATACAGTGGCGTACCGTGGGGTTTCAGTCAGGGCCTTCAGTAAGCAAATGTAAACTACATGTACACATCTTACACATCTCTGGTACAGCTAACGCAGCCATACGCGTATAATGCACATATTATGCTGCACACAGGCTCTTAACAACAATGACGGCTGATCAACAATTTCAACAGTAGGCTAGATTAGGGTGGGTTAAATTATGAGTAAATTTCCCTACATGGATCAGTAAAAGTAATCCGCCAATACACGGTTCACTACGCTCATTCACGTCCCTCTAAAATTACGACGCGCCCAAAGCAGCAAAACTGTACAAACGCTGGACATCCACACACCACACCACAGTATTATCAACGCACCACGTACACCTCCATAACAATGTGCATGATACAATACTCATCAAATAATGAAGCACACCTGTCACTTGTAAATAAAGTCCATGGGTCTGTCTTTCCATGTCCCTTTACTCGGATTAAAAAGTAAACACAGCCAACAAAATAACTTGTGCTAGCTGTTAGCCACTCATAGTTGCAATCTTTGAAATGGCGCACAAAACCTTTGCTGGCCTTTGTTAGCGAATTCAGTTTAGGTCTTCCTTTCCCAGTTATTCTCTTTTGTCTGCAAATGTGCGCCATGAAAAAGGCGTTTTTAGTAGGTCGGCAATAAGACCTGGAGTAGAGGCGCCGGTGGCTGCGGATGTCATTTTCTTTTCATTGAATTTCACTTTCTACGTTTACATTTACATTTATGCTTTTATCCAAAGCGACTTACAATTGGGGAATACATAAAGCGATTAATCTTGAAGAGGCAAACAGACAGAGGAAGTGCTCGTAACACCAAGTCTCAGACATTGTTCAAATAAGTACGAGCTAGCAAGAGAAGGAGAGAAAGATAAAGAGAAACTTTCGTTCCTTGGAAATCCCTGTCTAAAGGGCGGTCTGCTGGGGTAGCACTGGGCACGTTGCTAGTCCCAGGGGGCGGGCTGACATTGAACGTCAACATTTGATTGGCTGATGATTCTGTCAGTAATGCTCGTAACAAATCAGATGTGACGTCTTTCAACAAAAGGGTAGCACTATCTGTAGTTGCTGGCCCAGACTTTTGTTATGTAGGATATTCCAGTTCAACCTCAAATAAACTAATCATAGGCAATTTTGTGGACATTACACAAATGAAAATGATACCTAAATAATCAATAAAAATTTTTTCACACAATTGTATTTTTTATAGGGCCTATTATATATACAAACACAAGCATGTATGAAAAATGTTTTGTGTATTTATTTATATATACAATGTATTTATAAAATATAATAATATAAATGTATATACACAGTACACACACATATATTATGTAAACAAAAAAAAATCACGATTAATCGTTTGACAGCACTAAAATAAATAAATAAATAAATTCACGTTTAATTCACCGTGTTACTTGCCATTTCTTTGTAACTGTTTGTGAAGTTTACTACCAATTTGTGAGTTTATAGAATACAGCTAATGCTTGCTATAGTGCCTCTCTTGGCAACTCTTATAATGACATGGACTGATATTTCAAACTCAAAGGGTGCTTCACTATCAGCTTAAGTTCATTGATGTTCACCTGACAAATCCCACTGATGCACATATCCAGAGAGTCCGCTTTGCACCGAGTGCCGTCCAACACTTTGGGCGCCAGTTCCACCCCCAGGCTTTTCCCCCGGGCTTGACATCGGAGGGCACAGGGTGAAATAGGGTCGTACGTCACAGGTATCCACTCGTAGGTTTGTCCTTGGTACTTTATGTCATTGTGGGCGGAGCATTGTTGAGCCCTGAAGTCACCTGACTCTGGGGGACAGTCCTGATTGGAAGAAAGACAGAGAAAGATTTGGCAACTGTTAAATATTTTTTTATATCTTTTGGTAGATTTCTTACAAATTGCATTCTATCACTCAATACAAATTACAAGCTGGAAATCATAGTAACAATAATGCTGTGCGATATTGATATAAAAACATAAATTATTCCATTTAAAATATTTTATTTAAAACATACTATTTAAAATATAATACATTATTTTGAAATAAAAACGAGTATAAAAAACACTTAATAAAATCCACAAAACTGGAAGATTTCCCAAACATTTATATAAGGAATAGAAAGGAAAATTAAAAATAACGAAGAATTAAGAAGAATCGCGAATGTAATTTATTAATAATTTACTGACATTTTGTGTATGTAGTCTGATAATGAGTATTTTAAAGTTTGTGGTGTCAACCGATTAATCGCATCCAAAATAAAAGTTTTTGTTTACATTTTGTTTATGTGTGTGTATTTATATATATACACACATGATACATATAAACAGTATACACACATATATTATGTAAACAAAACTTTTATTTTGGATGCGATTAATCGGTTGACAGCACTATTTAAAATGTTCTGTATTCTAATAACTCGTGATTAATTTTTGGAATCTGATTACATAATCTAATTATATATAATGAGTTACTACTCAGCAACCATCTTTGCCTACAAAATAGAAACACTGACATTTAATAGGCCCAAAAATAACAGCTGACCTGACAATGGCACTGGAAATATAATTTTCTATGCGGCGAGATTAAATCGTGATCATGTGTGTAATATCATAAAGCTTATGCAGATGACTGGGTGCATTAATGAATGGTGACAGTGTAATTGAACTGTGGCAGACCTCCATGTTTTGAAAAACAATATTTCCTATGTCATCTCCTGTGCACTGAAGAAAACCACAATTCTTCCTCTGCAGCTCGGGGCTCTGAACTCATTTAATCATCCGATCGGCTCTGAAGCCCCCATGTGCCAAGATCATCAGTGATGCCCGTGACTGAAGCGTCTCCATCAGATAGAGCGATTACAAATCACAGGTCTTCAACGTCAGGACCAGTAATGGAAACAAAAAGAACAATTCGACAATGGACCTCATCAACAGCAATTATAAAGCCTGACAGGGAAGACCGAGCATCAGTTCTCACTGTTTTGAGGGAAATGGGATAAACGTTATGCTGGGAATCTTTCCCAGATGGCTCTGATTGGAATTGTGGGTGAAAGGAGGAATGTGATTCCAGATGAAAGCACTTCAAATGGTAGAAAAACACTCGCTTTTGATTCAAATGGTCCTTGAGACACACGGGCATATAACAGCTCTCAAAACGAGTTTGTCTAATAGTTGGGGACTATTGACTGAATCACAGGGCACCATTCTGGTTCCATAACAACTCCATTAACTTTTATTTTTATTTGATTTCGAGCTGTTACACCAATAAGTGTGTGAGTCATTTGAACAATTCCTCAAAGAATCAAATAAACAACTAGTTAAGAGTTATTAGTTCACGAATCAGACTACACTGATCATGCCTATAATACAATGAAAAGATCCAACTGAAATAATGGATTTATTCACAAACCAGACATCGCTAGAAGAAAATTCACTTCACTTGCAGAAAAAGAACTAATGTAAAAAGATCTGCTGATGGAATCAAACTCATGAAAATCATTAGGTTCAATGCCAGGTTTTTTTTTTTTTTTAAATCAGGTTGTAAGAACCAGTTTCTCATTCCCACCGTCAAAATTTACATGATGATATTATGCAAAAATGCACATAAAATTGAAAAACACACATGAAATGGATCTTATAGAATTATTCCTATTTCATGCTACTTTCTTTTCACAGAGCCTCTAAAGGTACACGGTGATGGTTAAAGAAAAAAGGCATGGGAGAGAAAATTATATTTCAATTCCTTTGCATTCTCTCACAAAATTATTGCAATCCCCACAAAAACTTTTGTGATGGAAAACTATATCTCTCTTAACTGTTATATCTATTATTAGGGAATATTACGTTTCTCTGGGGAACACAATTATTTTTCAAGAGAACAAAAAGTTTATTGAGGGAACGCAATACTTTTGCGAGAGAATGCTAATTTATTGCAAGAATGCAATGTTTCTCAGAGGAACCCAAATGCTTTGTGAGAGAACACAAAGTTTCCTGGGAACACTAGCTTTTGCAAGCAGATTCACAGTGTTTAGAGTTTCAAAATGTTCAACAATATGAATTTCTTGGGGAAGTCGTGGCCTAATGGTTAGAGAGTCGGACTCGTAATCGAAAGGTTGTGAGTTCGAGTCTCAGGTCCGGCAGGGATTGTCGGTGGGGGGAGTGAATGTACAGCGCTCTCTCCACCCCAAATACCATGACGAGGTACCCTTGAGCAAGGCACCGAACCCCCAACTGCGCCACAGCATAAATGGCTGCCCACTGCTCCAGGTGTGTGTTCACACACAGTGTGTGTGTGTTCACTGCTGCGTGTGTGCACCTTGGATGGGTAAATGCAGAGCACGAATTCCGAGTGTGGGTCACCATTAGGGATGGAAATATTCCCCGATTCGGTCGGTGCATCAGCAAAAAAAAGTTAACGTTGCGATGCATCGGTTTAAAAAGTGTGCATCGGATACAAGTTGGAATTTGAATCGCGATGCATTGTTTCTAACATATTGAATATATGTATACATTTTTTTATTATTATTATATATAAAATATATATAAAAAATATTTATTTATATATATAAATTACTAGTGGATGCAATTATTTACAACTTTTATTGTTTAGAAAGTGACCAATATTTCATATGTAGATTGATTTCTCCTCTCTAAACTATGTCTCGAGCTCGTTCTCTCATCACGGCTGCGGGTGAATATGACGAATCACAACAACGCTACAGAGACCTGAGGAAAAGCAGGGATTCAAGTCCAAAACCTGACTTGAAATAACCTAACAAATCAAGCGGGGATAAAGAGGTTATAAACGACAATGTAAGTTCACACAATCTAACTAATTTGTGCCAGCTTATTCTTAAGCAGCCCTTAATGTCGATCATGGATCAGATCGATCCACCATGACAAACGGCGAATATATTTGTGCTGTTTAATGCATTTGAGACGTTTTGTTTTCCTCAGTGCATAACTGACAAGTCACGAGTATATGTTTCCTCTGTAAATGTTAGAAAGTCATGCATTATATCCATTTTGCTGTCAGGAGTGGACGAGCGCTGCCGCGCGCATGCGCGCTAAACAAACGGAGCACAATAATTTTGAGTCAAATATGCATTTTATGATAGTAGTAACTGTAAAGGGACTATTGTAATGGGTAAATAAAATGTGTATCTAATACAGTCATAATTACTAAGCTCAGATGAGTTAATGTGTGTTTCTTATAGCAGTTAAAATGTCGTTTTAATTTAGTGATTTTAACTTTTAGTTTAGTGATTAATGCTTTAAAGAGCAATGATATCTGCTCTAACTTTAAAAGGTACAGCTGTTATAAAACCATAGAGAAAGGCTTCATGGCTATGATAGTATGTTAGAGAGTCAGTGGTAATATCATTGCATTCCTATTGGTCAGCGAGCTCAGCTTTAAAGTTTGCCTAAAGTATACTTTAGCCTGACAGTTTGCCTGCCCCGGACCAGGTTAGCTTTCCAGCATAAGTAGCCACAGTGACTGAGGTTGATCTTTGTTAAATTTGCTTTTATGGAACCAAATCATTTGACAATAAGTCAGACTAACTGAAATAAGCCTGGCCTATTTGATAAACTTGTTTTATGAAACAGATCGATTAGAAGTCAGAAGACACACAAGTTAATTTATTATTTGCTGTCTGTCTGAACCAAAGAAATAAAAGCAATCATATTTTTTTCCATTGTATCGAATTCGAAATCGAATCGTAACAGGGGTGAATCGTATCGCATCGCTAGCTGCTTCATATATATCTTTAATGTATCGTATCGTTGGCTATGCATCGAGATGCGTATCGCATCGGCCTAAGTTATGGAGATGCACATCCCTAGTCCCCATACTTGGTCGTATGTCACGTCACTTCACTTCATATAACGCTATTTCATGTTTTCCTTTGTCTGTGGAATGTAACAAACTGTTTGTGCATATACAGTATAAGATCCGAAAAGTCACAAAGACTAAAGTCTCAAATTCTTTATAACAGTTAAGACTCATCCACTCCTTTCTAAAATGTCCTCATTCAAACACGCCCCCACATGTCTATGTCACTGTGTGGGAAGATTTGCATAACACCGCCTAAATGTTTCCACAAAGAAAGAAGGCAGAACTTTTATTCTCGCTGTAGTTTTGTTGCTGTGTGCGGGAGCATAGCCGCCATATTTCCTTCACCGCCTTTCTGAAGATGAATACGAGACGTGTGAGATCTCTCCAAGCAATAAGGTACAGAAATAGACAGCATAGTCCATATTCATATCATAAGCACCTGCATTTCATCAAACAATAACAAATGGAAAAGTATAGGCTGGCTTGCAAGTGGCTTCAGAGACACGTTTTAAAATTAATCATTGTTTGTAAAATTTATGGCTGAACGTCAGAAACATAGTGGAGCTTTAATTTATACATTTATTCAATAATTTCATTTTCGTGGAAAAGAATGTCAGAGCGTGATCTGAGCAGAATTTGGTTTACGCGGTGAGTGTGGGCCGAACATTAGCTCACATGCTCTGGTTGCTGCCGCAGCCATGTCGTGGAGACGCTGTGTGTTTCCAGATATGGTAAGAGGTGTAACATTTCCGTCACACACTTGAGATATTCGGCCAATCACAACGCACTGGAGAGCTGGCCAATCAGAGCACACCTCACTTCTCAGAACGATGAGCTTTGTCAAAATCGGCACAATAATGTACAGTATATGGAAAATAATGTGTTTTTTGAACCTTAAACCACGTAAACGCATTGTATTTCACCAAATACACAAAATAATGTTCTTTTATTAACACAAATGAATGCCTTATTCTGCATGACCATATTTCAGATGCCTTAATCCTACCCAATACTTAAACTTAACAACTACCTTACTAACTATTAATTAGCAGCAAATTATGAGTTTATTGAGGCAGAAAAACTTTAGAATAAAAAATCCACTATGGAATTTAAACACATTAAACTGTTAAACAGAGCTGTGATTGCTACACTCATACTGGTAACAGGATGAATGTCCAAATTAGTACCAATATCTAATAAACGAACATGTAAGGTATGAGGGATCTGTATAATTGTATGAACAACAGGCGCTCCAACTCTGTGCAAACCTGCTTCTGCAGACAGATTGCTGTGGGCCTCATAACATTGACTTACTGTATTGCTGCATGTTCTGTAGCGGATGTTCCTGCCCTCACAGTTCCTGTGGAACAAACACAAAACAACACAATCAGATATGTTACAAAGTCATTGTTCTTCTTTGTGGCGCAGCCCTCCATCTTTTGTCTCAATATTACAGTACACTATCAAGGGGAAAGGAACATATTTATCCCTACAGTAATGATTTTTCAGACCTGCTCTTGAGTTATTCTCTCTTTAAACCGCTCACTCGTTTGTGGGACTCTTTGTCTATCTGTGCGCTTCCTGAGAACATAAAATTAATGCATGCTGTATTGAAAAATTATTTTCTATTGTGAAATATTTTTTTTTATTTAGACTGCCAGTCAGGTAATAACAGCAATGCTATCAAACAAGTATAAGTGCATAAAAAAAAAAAAAAAAAAAAACTGTAAACGATTTGTCATTTGTGATTTTCTCCAAAAACACGAATCCAGCTACAGCTGCACAAAATATGCAGCAATGTGTTTTGAGAAGAGGATGTTTAGAGACAGAAATAGAGAGAAAACCAGAAAGAAGCACAACAGGATATTGACTTTCTAAATGTCCTATTACCTCAGCCTAAAAACATTAGCCTTTCATATTTCAGCTTATTAATTCCTCTCAGAAGAGCAGTCACCCTAAACAGAAAAGGTTCGCATCACAAGACTTCTGAAGGGTGGAAGGAAGATGCAACCAGACTGTTATTAAGATCTCAATCTTTCTCTATAATCGTCCTGCCCTTGAGCGAAACGATTTAGGATGAAAATCAGTTTTTATTTACTGAATACTGCACAGTGTGCACTGCATACTATACTATTTATTTAAAAAAAATTCCACGTTACTATATTGTTGTTGCATAACATCACTAAATGTGCTTCATATATAATTCAGCAAGAGATAGTTATCATTAGGGATGCAACGATACCATTTTTTCAGATCCGATCCGACCCAGAAAATTCGGAGTATCGGCCAATCCCGATCCAATCCGATACCAGCGCAATTTTTTTTCTTCATCATGTACAATTTCTATACTGTGTCACTCTTTTGTGTGTTAAACACAATCTAGTAGACAACTTAATTTGAATGAAAAATAACATGAACAAATATACAGGGGTTGTTTTCACCTGGTCACTTCATGCGTTTTGTAATATAAATCCGATCGCTCAAACTACTTCAGGAGGTGGTCTGGGCCGCATTCCAGACGAAACTGGACATGTGTAAATGCATCTGGTTGTTGAAACCACCAGCAGACCGCCCAACACCTGATGGATGAGTGCTCCATCTTCTGTCCACCTGTGGACCAGAACCTTTGTCATCCTGGGCCCTCCACAAGGGAGTGGTTACGGCTACTAGGGGATATTATATAATGCTGTCTCATACGAGAAGAAGAAGAAGTTAAAACCACATGTAAATTTTACTCCTCCCAAAATGTAAAAAATAATAAACGTGTGAGACCGTGTAATAGGCTATATAGTCAGATATGACTGCGCTAATGTAACACGCATCCACGGACGAGAAGCTGAGTATCTCTTCAGCAAGCAGACGCACAAACTGCCGCGAATGAAACTGAAAGTAAGATGCAGACGCTCAACACAATCATCTTCATTAAAAGTAGTGAGACAAACGTATCTTTCCAGTGCTGATGCCGCGCGCTCTCCTATTGCTTGGATGGAACAACAGCTACGCTAATTATGTCTCTATTTGTTTCTCTGTTTCTGGTAATTAGGAATTACACAAGCTTCAGTCTGGATCCAACCCTTCAATGATCTGAGATGACCGAACACCTAAGAAGAGATGATGCCACCCCTCAGACAGTATACAGAATTAACCAAATATTGCCATAAGTTAAATATATTCAGTTTCTGCAATATATAAATCTATTGCAGAAACGTAATTTCCTGTAAAGCTGCTTTGCAACGAATTGTATCATAAAAAGCGCTTTACAAATAATCTTGAATTTAATTTATATTGCGGTCTTTGATCTTGAAATCGTTAAATTTAAATATTGGTGGGTTTTTGTTAAATGTGAGCCAAAATCATCTCAATTAAAAGAACCAAAGACTTAAACTACTTCAGTCTGTGTGCATTGAATTTATTTAATACACGAGTTTCACAATTTGAGTTGAATTACTGAAATAAATGAACTTTTCCACAACATTCTAATTTATTGAGATGCACCTGTATATATAATAATATTAATCTACAAATATAATATTCATGTAGGCTACTATATATATATATATATATATATAAACACACACACACATGACCCTCTATCAATTGCACATGTATTCTCTAACTGCTAGCTTTTCATGAAAAACTAACACTAGCTTTATTTTTCTATTCTTTCTACTTATTTCTTATATATAAAAAAACAATAAAAAACACTAGGTTTCTTTTTTCTATATTCTATCTATACTTGTTTTCTTTCAAATAAATAAATAAATAAATAAAACCTTGCTACGTGTACTGCTTTAGGCTAACCGAGACATGTTATAGCACTTGCATGTTGTTGCTCTTTTGTTGGTTTTGATTGCTTCTATTGTCCTCATTTTAAGTCGTTTTGCATAAAAGCGTCTGCTAAATGACTAAATGTAAATTAAATTATATTATCTGAGCTGTCTGGAACACAGCATTAGGTTAACATTTCAATAAACGAGCGTGTACTACAAATACGAACCATTCTCTAAATGGACATTTCAGCACTTGACCAACGGATAGCGACTCCTAAGAAGCACTTAACGCACGGCTACGTGTGATTGAGCAGTTTTGGGAAACGCATGTGAAACAATAACGAACGTTTGGAAAATGACTCGTAGAAAACGCTCTTAAGCGCTAAGACCAATCGTTATGGGGAAACCCGGCCCAGGTGACCAGACAAAAATACTATTATAAATTAGGTTAGTGGATAATTTAGCAGCAAAAGTTATTCTAGAAAAATCATGAGTGCACAATTTATAAAATCTAAACATTTAGTGAAATAACATTATTTAGTGGGGAACAAATAAAAGTGAATATGTGAAGGACTGAATCTGGTAAAATGTTACACATTGCTCTTTGTATTCCTGTAAAATACATTAATGAAAACATGCATTTATTTATAAATATAAACTACAAAATTAAAAAGATGTATTTTAAATGTATAGCACAGTAATGAAGGCAGCAACATATGATAGAGGAGTCCTATGTTACTGCCTCCATTACTGTGCTATACATTAGATTATTAATAGCCTTGATAGGACAGAACAAGAAATGCTATAAATAATTTTTCGATGCGAAAAAGCTTTATAATACGAAAAGGTCCAATAGAGAGCGGCTTATGCGCATCCCGTGCGCAGAATAATGCGCTTGAAGCAGCACGGAGTCACAGCGCGCAGCTCCGGAGAGAGAAGTACAAAGCACAAAGGAAAGAGATATTGATGCGTAGCTCATTCAATCTGTGCGATAGTTTATTGAGCCTTTACTTTTAACAGCTTTAAATCTCAGTTATTGTGCGCTCTTGAAGAGAGTTTCATCGTCTTGACTGTCTTACCCGAACGAGAGACAGTTTGAATGCTGAACGGAGGATGACAAACGGAGAGAAGAGTTGACGTGAACTTGAGTTTAACGACTTAAATATGAATCTGTTCCTCACATTAAACTATGGAACGGCTTCAGAACACTTGGACGTTTATGGTGCTTTATAATGTTTTTGTGCTTTCGTGGGGCTTAACAATAACACAGAATAAGATATAAACAACATCGGATTTGGATCAGTCTCGTCTCACCGATACCCGATCCGGTCATTTTCTGGATCGGAGTGATGACCGGATCGGAGCCGATACCGACCCGGAGTATCGGAGCGATGCATCCCTAGTTATCATAGAGCAAAAAAAAGACAATTTTTCATTTTTAATTCAAGTTTGTGTAAAAAAATCTCTAAGCATTTGGCAGTCAGATCAAATAATGAGTCACGCAGCTCATATGACTTCTGTCAGTCAGTGATCAGTCACAGTTTGTAATGTTCTATGTGCCATTTAATAATTGTCTGAAATATAGTACTCAACAGTAGAGCGGAACAATTGTGAGATCTAAAGCTGCGTAACATGTGATTAAAAACATTTGGTTTAGTATTTTTCTTGGCACTGAAATTTTACACTACCATCTAAAAATGTATTCTGTAAGATTTCATATTTTTAAATAAGTCTCTTATGGTTACCAAGGCCGCATTATTTTGATAAAAAATATATTATAAAAGGTAATATTGAAAATATTATTACAGCCTAAAATAAGTGTATTCTATTGCAATATATTTTTTAGATAAAATGTATTCCTGTGATGTAACAGGTGAATTTTCAGTTTTCAGTGTCTGAATAGAACTGAAACAGGGTTATTACAGTTAAACGGAAACTAAAATTAAAACCAGTAGAACATTCTTACTTGAAATAAAATAAATATTAACTTAAATAAAATATTACAAAGGTTCTGTTTCAAGTAGTTACCAAGACAACAAATAACTAAAAAAAATTAATAAATCATAATTATTAATAAAAACTATATATGAAAAACACTACAAAATTGCTAAAACTTTAAAATGAAAATGGTAAATAAAAAAAGAGAATATATATTTAATAAAAATAAAAAACTATAAAGTATCTTGATTCTAAAATGTTCAGGAATAACACTAATATGCTAATTTGATGCTCAAGAAACATTTCTCATTATTATCGACGTTGAAAACAGTTGTGCTGCTTCATATTCTGATACGGTGATAATTTTTTCAGAATTGTTTGATGAACAGAAAGTTGACTTTTGTTGTACATTTTTCCTAAATGTTACTTTTTTTCTAAATTCTACTGACCCCAAGCTTTTTGAACAGTACTGCAACCTATAGGTAATTAATAATTCAACAAGTATGCACTGCATCAAGGCTGCTTCAAGAGGCAGAATAGAGTTATTTGGTTAAACTGTCTTTTTCTATGGACAGTCTTCTCTTTCAGGTCAACTACAGCCTGCCCGGTCTCCACTCCAAACCATCGATGTCTGCTATTTCTACTCCAGTGCTCTTTAACAGGTGCTCTGGCCTGTGTGCAAGCGATATTACCCGGATGCTACGATTCAGAAAGAGCGTCTTTGTTTCGCTGACCACATACTCCGCTCTGGAATTACTTCCAGATCTTCCTGTAATCAGCAGAACACAATCACAACACAAGCTGCCCGCCGCTGCAGCTCTTCTAAAGTTCTACTGACAATAAACAAGAGCCGGGGTTATTCCGGCAGCACACAGCAAACTCATGATGGTCTGTTTAATATCGCAAACACTTTATCTGTGCAAGACATTTTTCTGTGCATGGATGAAATAATGGCATCAAATATCAAAATAGATATTGAATTGGGAAAACAAATCTAACTCTATGTGTCAAATTAACTCAAGATCAATATAAATAAGAACAATATATATTTCATAGTACTTCTGTTATTCCTGCATTTTTATCAAATAAATCCAGCTAAGGAGAGCATTAGAGTTTGAAGGGTATTTCACAGACGGCATTAATCAAAGTGACGTGAAACCCTTCTGCATTTAGTTTGAATATTCTTGGAAAAAAACTAATCTTCACACAGGAAGCATTTAATTGCAAATCATTGAGAGTAATTTTACGTAGAGGGTCAGCAGAAGCATTTCCAATGAGTCCTGAAGCAAGCCGTAATTGGCCCTTTCTCTTGTTTTCAGTCTGATCTAACCGGTCAATTAGCTTTAAATGAGTATCGCGGTTTAAATGGCGCGTGAACTTCCATGTTCAACAAGCATTGCTTTAGCTCTTGGCATCTACCCTCCAGCAATGAAGTAATGGGCAGTGTGCTACAAAAACACAATTGCATCCAACACAATAAAAAAAACAGATATTTCTAAATAAGTCATTCATTGGGTGATTTCCACTGCTGTGCGATCAAAACACTGCTCTGTTTGCTTCAGTGAGGTCCGATACACCTGGAGAGAGCTATCCGTTAGTGTTCCCATTCATTTCAATGGCAGTTAGTCGAAAGTACATCATTTCTCTCTCAGGTTTGGAGCCAATCACCTGAGTCGTAAATAGCATGTGACTAATTACTCCAGAGCAGTAGGAAAATAACATCATGACAGCGTTGATTGGCTAATGGGACTCAGTACTGTACCAAACCTTATACTAACAACTGAGCTATGATGTCAAGTCCATTTCACATTTCCAAGAGTCCTCCAAAAAAACTTGCCAGTAAATGATCTGCTATAATCAAATATAAGCTATTTAGGAACGGTATGTGTTGCTTGCAAAAAAATAAACAATCATTGCAATATTAATTTAAATTCTCAATGCTTTTTACCTGCAGAATGGTACCAGCAGGGGCTAATGTGTCTAAATCTTGATTTAAGCAGTATGACAATGGGACGAATCAAGCAAGGATCTGCTTCCAAAATATCACATAAGTGTGGAATTGTCTCCAGTATATTAACCAATGCAACAATTTGAGCATTTTTGGAGTGAGTAAAAGAGAGAGTTGAGAACAGACACTTTCTGAAACTTGCGTCATTGCTCACGCCAGTGTTTACTGTAAACACTATGATCAGAATAATGAATTGGTTTGAGTAGGGCAATCTTAAATTAAAAACATTACTTCAAACAAATCAACTTTTATGAGTATTCTGAACTCTCTTTTTCTTTCGAGTTCCCAAAACTGACACATTTTAAGTACTCTGAATTTTTTAATTGCTTTGAGTTTAGTGAACTAGTTTCTTCTCATTTAAACGAACTTAAATTCTAATGAAACTGGGCTGGGATTTCTATTTTCCAGCATGCTTTGACAATATGTATATTGTACAAGATTAATGTTAAAGGTGCAGTGTGTAGTTTTTAGCGGCATCTAGCGGTTGAGTTTGTGAATTGCAACCAACGGCTCAGTCCTCCGCTCACCCCTCCCTTTAGAGAAGCTACGGTGGCCGATACAGGGCTAAGATGTTTCGCGAGAACAACATAGTGACGATACGCGCTCTGTAGAGCAGTTTGTCCGTTTAGGGCTACTGTAGAAACATGATGGCGACTTCCATGTGAGGGGACCCGCGGTATATGTAGTTATAAATCGCTCATTCTAAGGTAATAAAAACATAACAGTTCATTAAGTAAGGTCTTTATACTCCTCTGAAAACGTAGTTATGTATATTATATTGCATTTCTGTCTATAGATTATCCTAAATATTACACAGTGCACCTTTAAGTGAGAGATTCAGTAGTAATTTGGTGTTCAATTTCTGCTTTAAAATATTAACTTGAGATTATATTATATCATTTTATGTGAAATGTATAAGTTAGATTACTCAGATATTTCAAGAGCAATTCACATACGAGTACAAAATAATAAAATAATCTTAATTAAACTTTGACTTTAAAATTTGAGGTTACTGATTACTCAAATTTTTTTCTTTACTTTTGCCAACTTATTTGGGTTTATAGTGTTGCGGTGATTGGCTAGACAAACAATATTTGAAGCATCTGATGCATATCCAAGCATATTAAGATAAGACAACATGTTTTAAAATAATAAAAAAAACTGACATTTTGCCTTACAAAGTTTACGATTATGAAGTTAGCAAACTTTACTTTTTAGTCAGCAGAGTTTACTTTTTAATGTTCAAGAAACTAAAATTGGCTAAAAACAAAACAAGCCAATTAGCATCTCAAGACTAATATTGTATACCCAGAAAATACATTTTCCTGTTTCCATGAATGATTAAATTCTCTTGGCTTAATTTTAATGACAACGACTTCCCTGTAATATATTCTAAATCATGTAAATTATGCACATGCATAATCAATGCCATGGGTGCTTACATTATTATTTGAGCAACAAAACTTTTTTCCTTCCCTTTAGAAGTGAGGCAGAAATGGAAGTGAAATCAGAAGGAGGGAGAAAGACCAAAGTGTCTGTCATGTTTTCCATTCTTTCTGGAAATGAAGCACTTCTCGGTCCTCTCTGAGGTCAGCCATAACCACGAGCGGCCTGACATCACAATGACAGATATCTGCTGTTGACGACTGAAATCAACTGTGAGGCTGTCATATAGAGCACAATATGACAAACACAGACTTTTTACTGTGCTCTGTGAAGACAGATAGCAAATAACTTAGCCAAAAGACATCTGTCTCTAAACAGAAAAGTGAATTTAGTTCTCAGAAAATCAGCATTTGTTTGCGGAGGCCGTTTGATTTGACATAATGCAATTTAGATTTTAAAGTGACTAAAATATCCAAATATGTTTTGAAGCACCTGCACACTGCAATATATCCTGTTAGATCTGATTGCCAGTAATTCACCATAAAAAAAAATATGGTGACATTGTTTCAGATTTTATGGGATGACAAATTGCTGCCAGTATATTATACTGCTTGTAACTGTATAGTGCGTCAGCTGGTATGTCAATATCGCATTTTACTTGAACTATCAAATTTGGCTTTTCACCTTAAAGTGTACTGATAACCACCATGATATTACACAAGATAAAACTACATGATGAATATCACATGTCAGGATAACAGTCATGACACTGCATTTAACATTCACTAAATAACACATACTGTAACAAAACAGTCAACTTAAGTAAAACCATTATTTGGACTTTCTTTGAAGGTTGGCATTACGCTCAAGGTAAGTTTGCTTATACTGTACATTTTATGGATAATACAGTTTTTAAAGTTGACAACAATTTTTTACTGATTTTAAATGTTTTTCATTGCAAGTTATAATTTAATTTGAAGTATTTACACTAAAATTATATAATGCAATGATCTGCCATTTACAGTTTTTCATAATGGATAATTTTGAGTTTTTACTTGCAAAAAACATATATTTGACAGCATTTTACAGAACAGTTTTCATTTTATTTTTATTTTAAAGGTAAATAAGACCTAGATTTATTTACAGTGTAGATTTAAAGCAGGTGGATGTAGTTTTGTGTATTTTTTATGATTTTGGAGCCCCCTACGGTTAAGTGGTTAAAAATAACTTGTAAATATACCACTTAATTACAGTGTAATACTGTACACATATGTTGCTGTCATAAAGCAATCTGCCTTCTTCACAGAATTTTGTACATGCTCACCAATCTTACATATTCCCTTACATATGCCCTTCACCTTATTAGAAGTCAGTGTGCCATCAGAATGATATTGAAACTGATATTTCAAGATTACATACAGTGGTTTTAAAGGAAGGGCTTGTGTTTGAGATGTCATGAAAAAATGAATGCATGCATGTGCGCTCACTTACCCTCCATTGAGACACCTGCGTAGAGAATACGAGGCTCCGCCTCCACAGGTGCGAGAACAGTCACTCCACGCACCCCAGGCGTCCCAACCGGTGTCCCTCTCCTCATCTGAGCGGGTCGTTCTTGAGGACTGCAAGACACACAAACATTTACTAAAGTGAAATACTTTGTTAAACATTTTCTTGAATCCCAGTTTAAAATGCAGAATCCATTCTTCATTGCAGTCGATTTCTGATGTTAGATTTATGAATCTGAATGACCAGGCATTTGCTGAAAACATTTTCAACGGCTATCGTCAACGGTTTAGTTACCAGCATTCTTCAAAATATCTTCTTTTGTGTTCAACCAAAGAAAGAAACTCATACAAGTTTGGAAGAACTTGAGGGTGAGTAAATGACAGAATTTAATTAACTATCCTGATCACAGACCAAGCGAGCGGACTCTGATTGGCTGTCAATGTTTTTATCGCTCATCAGAAAAAATCTTCTGTGCTGTCATCGTTATAGTTTTGACTTATTTTAAATTTGAACTTTTAAATCTAAAAATCTTTTTCCAAATACTATATCTATGTTCTTTTTTTAACAAATACATCATCATTATAAGGTATCGTCCTTGGTGTGAATGGGTCTTGGGCAGTTCAATGATGCCCTCTACTTATAGATCTCAGATTTCTCGTTTTGCCCTGAAAAATCATATCGCTCTCAATTGTGAATGTTATTACTGGATGAACATGTTTCAATAAGAAAGCACTAAACCATTCTCCAGAATGATTTATGTTTGGTCGTCCACCTATCCATTGAGCTGCTTCACTCTTCCCACCAGTAAATCCCTCCTGGACACCGGCTACACACTGACCTTGAACATTAGCCGGCTCAGTCCCAGCGCTCCGGAAAACTTCTGCTTGATTTCTTTACCCACTCAAACTCTCCCGTGTGTTGATACAATTTATAGAGCAAAATATACTCACGTCTAACTCTGACCGCCTTGTTATTTGGTGTCAAATCAATTGAAGCTCACATTTACCGAACACAACCTCCCATGTGTCTGATGCCGAAAGCAACCAAGACTATAATTAAGCAATAAGACACGAGACACTTGTGTTGTGTCTAAGAACGACACTGTTCAGAAATCTCATTTCACATAAGATTTAAAAATGACATCATTGATTTCATTGGTTCGTAAGTGTCAGGCTTGTGTTCGTGTTGTGTTTTGCCCATATTTGGTTATGTTCCTGTTCCTGTCCTCATTGTTTCATTATTAGTTCATTAGTCGCCACCTGTGTTGTATTAATTATCTTGTTTAGTTCATATTTCTTAAGCCCTGTGTTTGCCTGTGTTCTCTGTTTGGTACAAACATCGATGTTGTGTCCATGTGAGTCTCTCCCTGCCTTGTGTTACCTCTTTTGGACTGTGGATTAAAGACCGTTTATTTTGAGTTTATCCTCGTCTCCTTGTGTTGCAACAGAAGGCAACCGTGACAGAAAGCATGGTGGCGTTTAATTTACACATAGTGGAAGAGACTCGAGTGCTGAAGTGGAGGGAAAAATGTACAGGGCATAACTAAATTATCTGTCTGTCTGTATGTATGCCAATCTGTTCTTTAACTCTCTTATGCTCACCAAAACATGTAGAGTAAAAAAATATGAAAACTTGGAAAATATAGTAAAATATTATTACAGTTTAAAACGACTGTTTTCTATTTGAATAATTTTAAAATGTAATTTATTCCTGTGATGCAAAGCTGAATTTTCAGGATCCTTCAGAAATCATTTTAATATGCTGATTTGACGCACAAGAAATATTCATCATGGTTATCAATGTTGAAAATAGTTGTGCTGTTTAATATTTTTGTTTAAACCACGATAGTTTTTTTTTTCATTGATGAATAGAAAGCTCAAAAGGACAGCATTTATTTGAAACCGAAATCTTTTGTAACATTATAAAAGTACGTTACTGTCACTGTTGATCATTTAATGCATTCTTGTGGGATAATAGAATTTCTTTCTTTCAAATAAATACATAAATAAATACGGTCTCTTCCTTCCCCCAGACTTGTGGACAGCAGTGTAGCTCTATTTGAACCAGGCTGCTCTGATGGATAATGTGCAGTTGTTCTGTGGGAAAGTTTCTTTCAGCATTTTACAAATTCTTGCTCATTTTCTTTTGGAAAACGTAACATCTCTGCTTGTACAGTTCTATTACCATGAATGTGTGTGTAGAGGCTTTCTTAATTTCACATGTTGGACCGCGGTCCTAGTTAAACAGCCCATCAGTAGTTGCCAATAAAAACAGACTAGCAGCGGTGGGCTTTGACTAGCTAGCCTCGCTGCGCTGATGGGATGTCAGCTTTTACAATGATCTAACAGCGATCCATTTCCCTGAGGATTAAACTTTCCAGTCGAGAGAGATGCTGTAAATTGCCCTCAGATTAGATTTCAAATCCCTAGTGTTTTAAAAGTTACTAGCGCAGGTTCTTCCTCTGTAAGACTTCCTGATTTCTTTATGGTTTCTCGCCAGGCTCAGCAGGTACAAAACTCCTGTCTCCTCTTATTACACATCCCTGACCTGAAAACGGCACCTGAAGAGCTCACTTCAATGCTTTGGAGGAGAAATGCCGCACTCATTTGGTGTCTATGCTGAAGCTGGAACTCTATTGGCTAATGCTAGCTAGAGGTTAGCTTAGTTCAGGTTTCATTAGCCATGGTTGTCAAGACCTGTGTATAAACAATGGTACTCAACAGACATTACATAGCGATAGAAATATTTCATTTTGTGCTACAGTTCAGCGAGTAACACCTTTAAATGTAATTCCATTTAATTTAATTGTATTTTATTTAATAGAGCAATATAATAGATACTTAAAATAAGTTAATGTAATAAAATAACAAAGTAAAACTGAAATAAAATAAATTTAAGGTGTGTGGAAATTAATAGAAAATTGCAAACTGAAAAAGTACACCGCCATACATATATAAAATAATACAAAATACCTATAAATATAAGTGCTGTCAAACAATTAATCGCGATTAATCACATCCAAAATAAAAGTTTTTGTTTACATATATGTGTGTGTACTGTGTATATTTATTATACACACACACACACACACACACACACACACACACACACACACACACACACACACACACACACACACACACACACACACACACACACACACACACAACACACAAAATATTTACATGCATATATATTTATATTCTTATATTTTATATTATATATAAATACATTTAATATATAAACATACATTTTTTTCTTAAATATATACATGCATGTGTGTGTATTTATATATACACATGATAAATATATACACAACACACACACATATATATAAACAAAACGTTTATTTTGGATGCGATTAATCGTGAATTAATCGTTTGACAGCACTAATAAATATGTATAATGTATTAAAAGGTTTAATTTAAACCTTTTAATAATAATAATAATAATGTTAAAATTGATACAATTATTTATTAAAAGTAAAATAAAACAAAAATAACTTTGAAAAAACAATTCATATATATATATATATGATTTAATTTTTTTACTTTTACAATTTCAGATTAAGTACATAATATATACATATATATATATATACATATATTTATATTTATGTGTGTGTGTGTGTGTGTATACAATGTATTTTACAAAATAAATTTTATTTAATAAAATATGAAAGAATATCCCAATGACAAATGAGAGAATGAACAAGAGAAAGTAAATGACAGAGAGACCCCACAACAAACATGTGACTCAGAAAACCCACAATATTCAGTGTGTTCTCTGGTGTGTTGTTTAATAGGCTCAGGAGCGCCCAATAAACGGCACAACAGAGATCCCAGTGAAAGTCTGAGATCATAAGAGCAGAAGGTGGCAGACAGCGCTGGCAGCCGCACACAGACGTCTCTACGGCATCTCAAGACCGAGCTCTTCAGAGAGACGCACAGGGGTGTCGTTTCACAACACTGCCTAATGCAGCTCAGCAGAGGAAAACCAAACACCTCTCTCCGGTTACACAGAGTTCTGATCTAGCACACGCTCACATCGACTTTGTTTACATTATGATTTCATATTGACTTAATATTCACTCTTTGAATTCGAATGCACTACACACCCTCAATGTAGCCTGTCATTGGTTAATTCAGCTAGATACTCTGCATTCAACAGATTTAAATGAACCTCATTTATGTTTCTAGTGTTTGTTTTAATGAAGTGAGAGAAATTTGTGTAACGAAGGTTGCGAGGCCAAAACATTTCAGCAAATGCTGGATTTACTAAAAGCTATGGCAGCGTGTGGGAATTTGTGTCCAACACCTGCCTGCAATCATTCAGTTGTGTGAGAGTTGTTTATGTATTGTTCTGTATTGTTTTAATGAAGTGCAAATTGCTAAATAAACAGAATCTGAATGTTTAGTTTGTGTTTCCCCATCATTATGACAATTTAGCATTTTGAGCCCAAGTACATAGAGCCTGACTGAGCCTCAACATGCACTAAATCACTCCTTAAAAATAATAATGGTGATTGATAAGGCATCTATTTCTCATGCTACGTTATATATCAAGTTTAAAATTTAGAGTAGAGAAGAATTGTGTTAAATTCCCTAACCTGAAATGGTAAACTTTGCTGCATAACTTGTTCAGCACTGTTTTTGCTGCAGATATGAATGATGACAAACTTACAATGAAGGAGAGCCCTGAGACATATCTAGAAACCAGGATATCAAAGGGGTGGGACTTTGAAACCATCCAGAACAACCCTAGCAACACTAAAAGCCCTTCTGAACAGCTTAGCAACCACATAGCAACACCCTGGTAACCACTCATAACATCCCAGGATCATGGGGGTTTTAGTCGGTCAAGCACAACTCACATTTACATTAGAAAATGAGTATTCTGATATTTTCAAATACAGGAATCTTAACAATGACTCGGAAATGGAGAAAGACATCAAAAATAACTAAATTAAAATTGAAAATCAATTTAAATCATGCTAAAAAAAAAAAAAAAAAAAAAAAAAGAAAACTGATGAATTTCAAATTTGTTCTGCTTTATATAAATACACATATTAGATACATTAAAATGATTTACATTTTTTTTTAAAGAAAATCAAGTTCATTTTCATATTTTCAAATATGGCATATACCAACATTGGCCTAAATATAAAAGTAAGAGGGCAAATAAATATATATATCAAATTAAAACTGAAAACTTAATTTAAATCATCCTAAATTGGTCTTTTTTTGTCCTCTATATTCCCTTTTTTTATTTTTTTAAAAATATTATAAAAATTGTTAATTTAAATAAAGCTGAAATTAAATAAGCTATACATTTTTTTATGTAAAACCTAAATTTAAAAAGCTTACAATTCGAATTTACAAGTTGTTGTTGTCTTGGCAAATAACTGCAATAACTTGCGGTACTAAAATGATTAAAAGTAAAACTGAAATGATAAAAAAAAATTATATATAATTTTTTTTTTTTTAGAAAATCAAGTTCATTTTGAAATGTGCAAATACAGGTATCTCAACAATGACCTGTAAATGGTATTAAAGGAAAAAGCAAGAAATCAATCAAATAATATAAACAAGTTTTTTCTCAAATTTTCAAATTATTCTAAATTCATCATTCTGTTTACTTAACTCAATGCATTTCATGCTTTATTTGAATAATAAAAAAGGGGGGAAACAAGGTTTTCGGTCATTGAAATAAAAGGAAAATAAACTAAAATATAAACATTAGATAATTTAAAAATATGCACAGAAATTATAAACAGTGCTAAAGGAGAAAGTAAGAAAAAAATCAATAAAAATTAAAATTCTATTAATATTATTCTCAATTTATCATTGTTTTCTTAACCCAATACATTTCACTTTTTTAAATAATCAAAGAAAGAAAGAAAGAAAGAAGAATTTTAAACTCCTTTATGAACAGATTTTCTTAACAATTTAAATTATTTTTTTCATTTTTTGTAGGTAAAAAAAGAAAAAGAAAGAAAGAATTGTTCCCTATTCTAAAGTTTTACCAAGCAAAATATACTAAAGGAAAATGCAATAAAAAAATATATCAAGCTTCAAAATTCACTTAAAATCATCCTAAATTCATCATTCTGTTTTCTTAACCCAGTGTATTTCGGCAGAGGGATGCATTTTGTGATCGAGTATGGAATTCAACTTCCGGGTCAGTGCAATGCACTTCCTAGCAACAGTGAAAGCAATGTTTGTATATTTTATTTTGTGGTTGTGTCTGAGTTTATAATCAGTGCAATTTCCTAAGAGACAACGCTCGCAGTCCACTGGAAATGGAGTACTTCTAAGCTCTTGCCAACATTTTTAGCTTTACTGCACCCAACTGTAGAACTCAATGTACTTTATTCCAAGCCAATATTTCTCTAGGACTTCTGGATTATAACTATACAGCTTTAATGTTGTGTAATACGGTTAGTATATGATCCAGTTCAGTCTAAAGCTAAACTTGATTCAAATAATTGGTTTGATCCAAATTCTAGTGAGAGCGCAGTAGCCAAACAGCAAGGTAACTCAAAAAGCCAGTGACTGCATTGTTCAGAAAAAAGCATTTGGTCTATAGAGACAAACATTTCATATTCCCATGTCTCTCTTAAATTGTCAACACTAGGAACTGAGTGAGCTGAAAGTATATTTTGGACAAGAGTGCTCCAGAATATTGTGCGACCTAAAATAACTCCTCTATACTTGTCAGTTTAGGTAAAGCCTGTGATTGCCAGGACTGATCCTTGGGAAAAATCTTGGTTGTAACAAATAACGTGCTTGTTAGATAGATCATGTTTGTTTGTCACTTACGCTCTCTCCTCCAGGAGTACTTTCAAACAAAAATGAAACAAATCACCGCTTGTGTAGCCGAATAGTCACTAGATGAATTACTATAATCAGTTTAATGATCAGTTTATGGCAAGGACAAAAATACTCTACGGTGGAGGCTTTTCAGCCAATATTGCAACATTAGTTTAAATGTTAGCAAGAGGTTTATGATGCAGAGCTTTCATCCAATTTAAAAGACACATAAATGTTGAATTTATAAAAAAAACATACTTGCAAACTCATGTTTGGATGGCCTAAAAAGTAAAATCTTACAATAGATCATTTTTAATGAATGTAAATGCAATAAATTTTAATAAATGAATTAATAATCTCTCAAAATGACCAAAACTTGGCAGCAAATGTAACATTAGACAAATACAAGTCTTACATGCTCAACGTGTACTTTTGAATTACGAATTAAAGGAAGATTATGAGAGCCTGTTCTCTACCAGACGCAGAGTTCCTGAGCACCTCTGCTAGTGCTGCTGTACTCAAGAATGCCAAAAAAATAAATCATCATGACTGACATTTGCATGCAATTGTTGTAAATATACCATTACATCACATTAAATCAAATTCTGAATAATTAATCAAATTTAAATCAAATCAAATGCTTCCTCCACCCAATATTTTGGATTCAAAATGGTAATTTTTTGCTGAAAGGCATTAAGAGTGCAGCACAGACAATAAGTGTTTTGAAATGTGCCTAAAAAACAGTGTGTTGGTAGTATTTTAAATACAACCTGTAGCACTAGACTGACCCTGAATGAGCAGTTTAGCCTGTTATAATAAGTTTCGGGTGATCACTCAGTTAACAATGGCATGATAACAGTTTTTATAAAGAACTCTCATTATGGTAATTAACTTGGCCTGGTCTTCTTGTTTATAAAATCCCAGTGTAAAAACATCAATCTTATTTTTTCAAATCTTACTTTAGCTACTAAAAAAATTTTTATTAAAAAAGTTATTACATATTTTATGATGAGCTTTATCAATCTTCTAGACATTTATGGGAGGTCATTATACCATAGACTGTAAAAAACAGTAGTGTTTCATTTGGAGCCAGAGTCTGAGCAGTAGTGATTCATTTGGAGCCCGAGTCTGAGCAGTAGTGATTCAATTTGGAGCCGAGTCTGAGCAGTAGTTCGTTGGAGCCAGAGTCAATGGAGTGATTAGTTTGGAGCCAGAGTCTGAGTGGAGCCCGAGTGATACATTTGGAGCCAGAGTCTGAGCAGTAGTAGTGATTCATTTGGAGCCCGAGTCGAGCAGTGTGGCTCAGCAGTAGTGATTCATTTGGAGCCCGAGTCTGAGCAGTAGTGATTTGGAGCATTTGGAGCCAGTGTCTTGCGCAGTCTGGCAGTAGTGATTCATTTGGAGCCCGAGTCGGAGCAGTAGTGGCTCATTTGGAGCCCGAGTCTGAGCAGTAGTGATTCATTTGGAGCCCGAGAGTCTGGAGCAGTAGTGGCTCATTCATTTGGAGCCCGAGTCTGAGCAGTAGTGTTTCATTTGGAGCCAGAGTCTGCACAGTAGTGATTCATTTGGAGCCAGAGTCTGCACAGTAGTGATTCATTTGGAGCCCGAGTCTGAGCAGTAGTGATTCATTTGGAGCCAGAGTCTGCGCAGTAGTGATTCATTTGGAGCCCGAGTCTGAGCAGTAGTGTTTCATTTGGAGCCAGAGTCTGAGCAGTAGTGATTCATTTGGAGCCAGAGTCTGAGCAGTAGTGATTCATTTGGAGCCAGAGTCTGAGCAGTAGTGTTGCGCAGTAGTGATTCATTTGGAGCCAGAGTCTGACAGTACAGTAGTGATTCATTTGGAGCCAGAGTCTGAGCAGTAGTGATTCATTTGGAGCCAGAGTCTGAGCAGTAGTGATTAATTTGGATCTTAGTGTTTCAGGAGCCAGAGTCTGCACATTAGTGATTCATTTGGAGCCAGAGTCTGCGCAGTAGTGATTCATTTGGAGCCCAGAGTCTGAGCAGTAGTGATTTGGAGCCAGAGTTGCGCAGTGTGTTTCATTCGCCAGAGTCTGAGCAGTAGTGATTAATTTGGAGCCCGAGTCTGAGCAGTAGTGATTATTTGGAGCCAGAGTCTGAGCAGTAGTGTTCATTTGGAGCCAGAGAGCCTCTGCACAGTAGAGAGTTTCGCGGAGCCAGAGTCTGCACAGGAGTGTGAGAGCAGAGCCAGAGTCTGGCAGTAGTGATTCATTTGGAGCCAGAGTCTGAGCAGTAGTGATCATTGGAGCCAGAGTCTGAGCAGTAGTGAATTTGGAGCCGAGTCTGAGCAGTAGTGTTTCATTTGGAGCCCGAGTCTGCAGTAGTGATTCATTTGGAGCCAGAGTCCAGCAGTAGTGATTCATTTGGAGCCCGAGATAGATTCATTTGGAGCCAGAGTCTGAGCAGTAGTGATTCATTTGGAGCCGAGTCAGTAGTGGCTCATTTGGAGCCCGAGTAGTAAGTGATTCATTTGGAGCCAGTCAGCAGTAGTGGCTCATGGAGCCCGAGTCGAGTAGTGCCCGATCGGAGCAGTCAGAGTTTGTGATTTCATTTGGAGCCAGAGTCTGCACAGTAGTGATTCATTTGGAGCCAGAGTCTGAGCAGTAGTGATTAGTATTTGGAGCCAGAGTCTGAGCAGTAGTGATTCATTTGAGCCCTCCAGAGTCTGGAGTGCAGTAGTGTTTCATTTGGAGCAGAGTCTGAGCAGTGATTCATTTGGAGCCAGAGTCTGAGCAGTAGTGATTCATTTGGAGCCCGAGTCTGAGCAGTAGTGCTTCATTTGGAGCCAGAGTCTGCGCAGTAGAGCAGAGTCTGAGCAGAGTAGTAGTATTAATTTGGAGCCAGAGTCTGCACAGTCGATAGATTGGAGCCAGAGTCTGCAGTCCAGAGTCTGAGCAGTAGTTTCCAGAGTCTTAGTTGATTGAAGAGCGAGTCTGCGCAGTAGTAGTTGGAGCCAGAGTCTGCGCAGTAGTGATTCATTTGGAGTCCTGCGCAGTAGTTTGGAGCCAGAGTCAGCATTTCCAGAGTTTGGAGCCAGAGTCTGCGCAGAGATTCATTTGGAGCCAGAGTCTGCAGTAGAGATTCATTTGAGCCAGAGTAGCAGTAGTGATTCATTTGGAGCCAGAGTCTGCGCAGTAGTAGATTCATTTGGAGCCAGAGTCTGAGCAGTAGTGATTCATTTGGAGCCAGAGTCTGAGCAGTAGTGATTCATTTAGATGATTAATTTTGAGCCAGAGTCTGAGCAGTAGTGATTCATTGGAGCCAGAGTCTGTACCAGTAGTCATTCGGAGCCAGAGTCTGTCAGTAGTGTTCATTTGGAGCCAGAGTCTGCGCAGTAGTGTTTCATTTGGAGCCAGAGTCTGCGCAGTAGTGATTCATTTGGAGCCAGAGTCTGCGCAGTAGTGATTCATTTGGAGCCAGAGTCTGCGCAGTAGTGATTCATTTGGAGCCAGAGTCTGAGCAGTAGTGATTCATTTGGAGCCAGAGTCTGCGCAGTAGTGATTAATTTGGAGCCAGAGTCTGCAGCAGTAGTGATTCATTTGGAGCCAGAGTCTGAGCAGTAGTGATTCATTTGGAGCCAGAGTCTGCGCAGTAGTGATTTCATTTGGAGCCAGAGTCTGTGCAGTAGTGATTCATTTGGAGCCAGAGTCTGCACAGTAGTGATTCATTCGGAGCCAGAGTCTGCACAGTAGTGATCATGAGGTGGTGCCACTGTATCAATGACCCGCTTAAACTCGCTCACAATCATGACACATTTTTTGTAAATATTTTTTATAATTTTCTATTTCTTTTGAAATTCACAACATTGATTCTGTTACTTTCCTTGTATTACTGTGAAGCAGCTTTTGTAGCTATCTCTATAGTATAAAGGGTTATAAAAATAAAGGTGACTTGACAACTACAACTTATCAATAGCTATTACTGCTTCCGCTATTCTTAAATTCACAAGCCCCCACTTGGAAAAGGGCTCAAAAAGTTTTGCAATGTGTGCTCATCTTGTAAATAAAATAATTTCCACATGACTTGAGCAGTATAACTTGTCTATCTTCCTCAGTTGCCTTCCCACAGTAAACATAAAAAATCTGATTTTAATTTTTTTTTTTTGCCTAAAGCATATTGTTGTCTCAGAGAAAGAAATAAAAAACATCTAAATTTCAGTTTACCTCAATTTGTTCAGCCAAAACAAATTACAAAAATGTATGGGGAAATACAGCTAAATGTAAACACTTGCTAGCTTATCCTGATTGTCTATCATGACCAAACATTCACCCAAAATATACAAGCATATTACTCAAACCAGGGAGGTGGTTTACATTAAATTGCTGATTTACTCGGGTAAGCTGTTTCCTGTAGCACAACTGGTAGAATAGCAACGCTAGCATTAGCATTGACATGGTTTTGCACAAGTCTATAAATGCTTCTGGCTCTGCAATCTCGACTGTTGTGAGTTGCTGCATTACAAAATAATCTCAATTCATAGTGAAATGCAGTATTGTAAAAAGCTGTGTTCCTCTAACATCAAAATCCACAGACATATTTTTTTAGAACTGTTTTGGACTATTTTCATTTGTAAGTTGTGCTTGATCGTTGCATATGTCTCACCTTGTTCAGACAACTTTTTCACTGGTGAAAGCTGTATTAGGGGACTCAAGTTTTAGCCGGAAGCAATGGTTTTAAGTTAAAACTTCTTAATGATGGATTTGTGGATAATATGTTAATTGATGGACTGGAGTCATGTGGATTACTTGTGGATTATTGTGACGACTCTCATTCTGACGGCACCCATTCACAGCAGAGGTTCCATTGGTGAACAAGTGATGCAATGCTAAATTTCTCCAAATCTGTTCTGATGAAGAAACAAACTCATCCACATCGTGGATGCCAGAGGGTGAATATACTTTCAGCAAATTCTAAATTTTTGGGTGAACTATTCTTTTAACAGAACCACGCTAGCAAAGTTTTGGCATGTACACTTGCATAACGCGAGTTTTGGATAAAAGCATCTCTCAAATGCATAAACAAACATCCTATACCGCTACAGACATACACTCAAACACACAGTGGCTGGCCTGGTCGGACAGTGAGTGGGTGTGAGAAGGTGATAAGCATCCCTTTGGCTAGAGACTCTCCAGTGGGACCTGACCTCCTCCAAGTCTCCCACAGACCACCAGTGGAATTCGCTCATCAATCATATCTCTCCTAGCTCCAGATGCATGTGCGTGTGGGGGCGACGGATGGATCAACAGGTCCATGAGATTCTCGTCAAATTTTGGATGGAAAGCAGCGGCGGTTGGGGACTCGCCTAAACAACACTTTAACATCTGGGTGAGTTGGCTGCCGAACACAAACTGATTGAGCGAAGGGGGGGGGGGGGGGGGTAGGAGAGGTTTGGAGGGGAGTTTAAAGGAATAGTTGACCCCAAAATGAAAAATCTGTCATTATCTACTCACCAACAAGTGTTCAAATTCACTAGATTTTTTTTTCATTGAACACAAAAGGGATTTTCACACTTGCAATTTTAAATTTGCCAAGCTGAAAAAAGAACAGTTTAAAGGGGTCCTATTATGCTTTTTTACTTTTCCAACTTGAGTTAGTGTGTAATGCTGCTGTTTGAGCATAAAAAAACATCCTGCAAGGTTACAAAACTCAAAGTCCTCTCTAGGACTGCCACGATAACATATTTTACACTACGTGATTATCATTGCCAAAATAATTCACAATAACAAAATATCGTCATATACATAGAGAAATCTTGAAAAAAACAAGTTACAAAAATGTAACAAAAATAAATACTATAAAAATATATATAGAATTCATTACAGACACTTCATATTTAATGGTATTTGATGATTACATTTAAATTACTTTCAATAAAACATTTGTAATGGGTTTATAAAAGCTGTATTTATGCATGCATATTTTGTCATGAGTTCTTGTTGCATTTACACAGTTTTGACCAGCTGGTGTCACCAGCATGTGCCGTTTCAAACTATTTGAAAAAGTCGATCATTTTGCAAAGAAAATGGTTCAGCTGATTCAAAGCTTCAAAAAGGTTTGTTTCTCCCATTAGCATAGCATTTTTTACTCCAAACTATTAGCGTCAACTATTAGCATCAACAAACGTATAATGTCAATTGATTGTTCCAAATAAATAACTTGTTCCTGTGAACTGTAGTGGCTTCTTATCATATAATATATGACAACACCCTTAATTAACACAACAATATTGATTTTTTTTTATATTATGGCAATTGTCAATACGGGTATATCCATTCTACTCTAAAAGGAGATTCTCACTTTTCAAGAACTACAACAAACAGCATGTTTGGACTACAATGTGCTTTTTTTGGATATAGTGACATCACAAAGTCATTTATAACTCTGGACTACAGAACACACAATAAAAGAAGGCAAGGCCTGGTTGAGCTATGCTAGAGAAAACAAAGTAGTAATTATGATAAGGGGCGTGTCATTTCCGGAACACACGGTTCACCAATCACAATCCACTGGGCCAGATAAACAATCGAAACACATTTTGTATTTCAAAAGGAGGGGTTTCACAGAAACAGGAATCAAAATGCATATAAATAGTACGCCAAACAAAAACGAAAACTTGTGGTACTGATACACAAAAATGGACTTTGGCGTTCATATGATACGCACGTGTTTGGGGTGCATATAATACACATTTTTTGCGTGTGTATGATACGAAATTTGTTGCCGTGCATATGATACGCATCTACCCCACAACCCTAATCCTACCAATCACATAGCATATACATGTCAAAGTACATTTTTGCGTATCAATACAAGTTTTTGTTTGGCGTACTATTTATACACACTTTTAATGAGATTGGTTTGACCAAACAGGACTGCGTTTCCCAAAACCATTGTAACCCTAAGTTGATCATAGCTCCATTGGTTTCAATGGGTCTACGATGTACTTAAGCTTACGATGCTTTTAGGAAATGCAGCTCAGGGCATTTGAGACAGGCTGGGAAGAGAGGCACTGCAATAATGTGAAGTAAGTAAAAAATAATACGTTTTTGGAACAATCAATCATGAAAACCTATTCTAGTACACCCCAAAAACAAAATCAAGGCTTCGTAATAGAGCATAACAGGACCCTGTTAAACCAGTCTAAGATACTGTGGTGGTTTTAGATTGGTCTAGCTGAACTAGTCTTATTTGAACTAAGCATAATTTATTGAAACAATAAGACAGGAGCAGCAAACCATTGTAGGCTGGTTTAAACTCTCTTTTGTATCTTTTGCAATGCTTCACATTGTCCACACAGTGCTTCACACTTGGAAAGTAATTCTCTTTGTAATTATTCAGGTTTCATGATTTCACTCTGTGCTGCAGAAACAAGCATAATCAAACTTCTGGATCCATCGTTCTGAACTCAAATCAGTGGGTTTTTTGAACGGCTTTTTGGTTAAATGCCTGAAATAAATTCAAGATATTTTCACTATTTACTTATTTTTTACTTATAGTATTTACTTATCTTAAAAAGGCAATTGCTAACAAATTTCTAAATGGGACTACAGAGGTTGTCTGGGACATTAAACGTCATCATGTCACAGAGCTTATTTTCTACAATAATCCAAAAGCCAACGGAAAAATCCCATCGATTTTTTGTCGAGAGAACCAGGGTGATGCAAACTTCTGGGTTGGCCTACAAAATTTTGCAATGACTGCAGCACTGTATATGTAAACGGAGATATTATTATTTGCATATTTATGAAGTCAATAATATCAAACTGTATTTTTCCAGTCAATGTTACTGAACTAACGACATGGGTGAAATGTTGCTTTAAAAGTGACATTAGCCCAGGGTTTAAAAAGATGATAACCCAGGGATAAGCTCAGTGTGAGAAGCACTAAAAGGCTCTTTTTAATGCAAAAAAAAAATCAGATGTCAAGATCCAATGTTACCATAAAGTGTCCATTAGACACACGCACAAATTTGGTCCTTAGTCACACTTCTGAAGCCATCTCATTACTTCATGTGAGGAACAAACAAGTCATTAAATCACAGAATTTTCTTGTTTGGATGAACTATTCATTTCAGGAATAAAAGTGTTAGCAAAGCAATGAAAGCATTCAAGAAAACCAATTGCTAAACGTGGATCAAACCCATTGTTATAAAAATCTTTATCTATGGGAATGAAATCATTCCAATAGTCTCAAAGCGCACACTTCTTCCAAGTCACCCCGCTAAAATCTATTTCCATTATTCTGACTCTCTTTTTCAGACGTTTGCTTGCAATTTCATCCAGGGGGCTGGTTACTCTAACAAGCTGTGACAAACACAATTGCGTTCTGCTAGTGATGTGAAGATCAAAGTTGTCAGGGAAGTGAGCCATATGGCCAATGCATGTATGGCCTTAAACTCTCAACATAATCAGCCACTCTCTGATCTTCTGCACGAGACAGAAATCGAAGCCAAATGTTTAGAGGCGTTCGGCAAAAGCGTGACATTTTCCTAATGCAATGCACAATGTTTGATATTCGCTGCTTAATAGATTTGTCTGTATTATACGGCTTCCAGAACACAGCAGGTTTTATGTTAAGTGTATAATCAACAAGAACTAGTAGAACTATTTACATATCTTCGGAATCTTCCTGTTAATGTTCTTTTTTGACACAATAACTCAAAGCTGCTTGTTGCTGCCTAGCAACATTCGCTGCCATATAAGACGCATTTAACCGAAATTCAAACAACTTTGAATGCATCTTTTATGCATAAGACAATCCCAGAATGCATGATTATAATTTTGCAAAATATTTACTTTTTCAAACAAATTCTGTTCTTTTAATCTTTCTATTCATCAAAGAATCCTGCAAAAATGAAATATCATGGTTTCCACAAAAATATAAAGCAGCACAACTGTTTTCAACATTGATATAAATGTTTCTTTAGCAGCAAATTAGCATACTAGAAGGATTTCTGAAGGATTGTGAAGACTGGAGCTATGATGCTTAAAATTCAGGTTTGCAACAAAAATAAATACTTAAAAAAAAATATATTCAAATAGACAACAACTATTTTACATTGAAATAATATTTCACAATATTAAGTTTTTATTGATTTTTTGAACAAATGCAATCTTCATGAGCATAAACGACGTTCAACATCTTTAAAAAATAATCTCATAAAATATATTTTAGAATAACAGCTGAACCAAAATAATGAATCTGGTCACTTTGTTTGTGCCTGCAAAGGTTCAATTTGAAATCATCACTAGGCACTTAGATAAGATGTTGCAGCAGCTATATACAATCAGAAAAAGCAAAAAAATATATAAAAAACAGAAGTATGGAGGTTTGTGAGAAAATAAAAGCACTGGCAGCAGATGCATTGTTGACGAGAGAAGATAAAATGATAAGGTGTCTGCAGCTTTCTCCTCTCGTAATTACAGGATGCTTGAAATGAGAAATATCAGACAGGCTGATCCCGTTCTCCTGTGCACCGCGTGTCTCTGACAGCATCGCTGTGAGACTGTAGAGGTGATACACGTCTCATAGCGAGAGACACAGAGACAGACCGGATTAAAGACAGACAAGCAGAGAGAAACAAAGCCAGAGATAAAAACTAAACTCCCAGGACTCTATATCTCTGTTCCACACCCTAGTGAGCTGCTTTTAGCCATCTATACTGCCTACATACAGTAGGTATCTTAACCGCCTGACTGATTGGAAGACTTTACATAGCCAACAACTCAAGAAACCCACAAATAAACACATGAAATGCATGAGAGACTCAACTCACAACTGAACAGAGTTTGAATTGACATGTTGCTTTGCTGACACCACAGCATAAGAATAAACATATACTAAACAAAATTATAAATGCAACACTTTTATTTCTGCCCCCATTTGTCATGAGCTGAACTCAAAGATCTAAGACTTTTTCTATGTACACAAAAGGCCTATTTCTCTCAAATATTGTTCACAAATCTGTCTAAATCTGTGTTAGTGAGCACTTCTCCATCCACCTCACAGGTGTGGCATATCAAGATGCTGATTAGACAGCATGATTATTGCACAGGTGTGCCTTAGGCTGGCCACAATAAAAGGCCACTCTAAAATGTGCAGTTTTACTGTATTGGGGGGGGGGTCCGAAAACCAGTCAGTATCTAGTGTGACCACCATTTGCCTCACGCGGTGCAGCACATCTCCTTCGCATAGAGTTGATCAGGTTGTTGATTGTGAAATGTTGGTCCACTCCTCTTCAATGGCTGTGCGAAGTTGCTGGATATTGACAGGAACTGGAACACGCATAGAAAAAGTCTTAGATTAGTGGTTCTCAATTCCAGTCCCGGGGACCCCCTGCTCTGCACATTTTGCATGTCTCCCTTATTTAACACACCTGACTGAGATCATCAGCTCGTTAGTTCAGTTCATGTCTCTCTCTCCTAATAAGCTGATGAGCTCAATCAGGTGTGTTAAACAAGGGAGACATGCAAAATGTGCAGAGCAGGGGGTCCCCAGGACTGGAATCGAAGAACCACTGTCTTAGATCTTTGAGTTCGGCTCATGACAAATGGGGGCAAAAACAAAAGTGTTAAGTTTAGCATTTTGGTCAGTGTACATAGTGCATACAAATACTTTATTTAGATCAAATTAGAGTTTTTAAATGTATATAATTATATTTATTTTTGTATCTCTTTTCTTGAATCATTCACCATCTTAGCTGGACTTTTTTTTTATCAATGCAATGCATAAATAATTTACGAAATACCACTCGTTCTCCCACCACCCATGTTTTAATTTTAACAGTAAACTTCTGTTGTGAATCACTTTTATTTGCCAATCAATAAATTACATTTTTTAAAGTATTGATTATATTTTGTATGTTTTATGCTTTCAGATGACTATCACCGTTTTGTATTAATTTGTAAAATTAAAAAGACAACACAGAATTTCTAGAAAAAAAAATCAATAAAAAAGGCCCTACTATTGTAAGACATGGACAGTTTTGTTTTGTTTTGTCAATGCATTATGGGATTCTCAGTTTTGGACTAGTAATAAAAACGTTTAATCTCTAAGGTTTTTGCATTTGTTGTTTAAATTATTAATGACCTTTATAGACACTATATTTTTTTTAATTAAGTGAATAATACATTTCACTCAGATATCGCTATTAAAATTCACAAAGCATCACAAAGAAAAGGCAAGTAACACATTGAAATTAACATTACATTTTCAAGTACAAGAAGACTGAAATAGTATTTTCTTGTAAATGTACTTTATAAATCTTTGTTTTATTTACTACTTTGAAAAGTATTTTTTTTCAGTTTATGCACGAAGAACATTATCTGGCCTGATTTGCTTCAGTATTATGTTCTTCAGTTCAGGGCTTCGGACCAAACAGCACATACGAGGCATAGTTCTGGTTTGGCGAAGGGCGTCTCATGTTTTCATTAAGGTGAGAGCAAAACCACAAAATAGGACTCTTCATCGAAGACCTATGGGAGAGCATATGCTATGAACAGGAGCTTAAATTAGCCCACCTCAGCTCTTAATATTAATTGACTGATTAATATAGAATTGGGCCTGCAACTAGACAGCTGCAGTTTATAATACAGCAAACATAATATACTTCATATGTAACACTAGTAGAGAGCCAGACACTCTCTAGGCCTAAAAGAATACAAAACACTGTCTATTCAAGAAAATAGAAAACAAACATCATTGAATGCAATGTAAGTTGCTTTGGATAAAAGCATCTGCCAAACGCGTAACAAATACAAGCTTTTCACCATTTTCTAATGAAAATATAAGCGGTGCATGCCTGTGTAAAACTCACCCCCACACCGGTTTCCAGATCATTTCTATGTGGTTATGAAGGTGTTCTGAGAAGTTGCTAGCATGATGGTATGCGGTTGCCAGGGTGTTCTGGGTGGTTAAGTCAAAAGAGCCCACACACAAGTCTCAATGATATTAAGTAAGTCTGTGTGATTTTTCAATCGGTTCTAGTGTTCGCCAGACAACAATTGCGTGAAAAAAAGTAGCAGTCCAACAATCCATTTAATTCATTCCGGTCTGTAGCACAAACAATGAAGGAAAAATCATACAAACAAAGTTGAATACAGCATGAGAGGTTTAAATTAATAGAATAATAATAAAAAGAAGAAAAAAAATAGTTTACATGCATCCCATGTGACCATTAACCAACATTAGAAAACATGCAAATGTGATGTTTAATTGTTACAATCTCAAGGGGAATGTCAATATTTTAAGGTAAAAGGTGTTCGGCTGACACATTTGTAGTGACCTATGATTTCTACAATGCTGAAAACACAAATATAAAAAAATAAATAATAATTTACAGCATAGCATGAAAACGTCATGTGGAATTTGGCACATTTTGGATGAATAAATCAAATTGTTCCACCAAATTTTTAACAAAAAATAAATAAATAATAATAATAGTTAAGTTTAAGAATTGTTACATATTCATTTGATTACATTTTATTATTTATAATTATGTGTTTAATTTTTAAACTTATCAAAGTTTTATGAACTCTATTGATTATATATATATATATATATATATATATATATAGAGAATACTGTGGTGATGTACAAAGTTTTGACCATTGAACAACAACAACAAAAAAGTTACAAATAAATAAATTAAACCAGACAATCCAGAAAAATCTAAATGGAAAACATGTAATTTAAAATAAAACATGATTTATAAAAACAAAAATAAGTTTTCATAGCACCCTAAAAATACGTTTTAATGAATAAAATTGTGAAATTTTCATTATTTCAATTAATTAGACATGCTTTTTGATGACTAATATTTTAATTTAACCATTAACATGGAATCCATAAAAAAATAAAATGGGGGGGGGGGGGTTTGGGAAAAAAAAAATTAATTTGAAAGGGCCCTAAGCTTAGAAATCCCTGTAAGTTCTGATTGAAGAATGTGGTGATGGGAACTGAATAAAAAAATAGCATAAAAGATTGGTAAAGATGAATTAAAATCAAAAAGTTTATTTTTTCCCTCCTGATTTCATAAGTCTGACTCAAGGCAAAATCAGGAATTCTCATTAGGATCGGCGCATAATAAGACGTCCTAATGGTGCAGTTTATATCTTCTCCAAAAGGACTGAGCGATTGAGTCTCGCCGTGAAGCTAATTAGCATGATCCACGACAGCTCAGGGAATTGAGGTCAGAGAAATCAAGATTTACAGATTAGACAAATTCTTCTGACCTATTTGGCCCGAAACGTTTGCGATTCAAGACAGCCGTGACGCATTCCCAAAAGGAAAGAATTCAAACGCAACGTGAAATTCCTGCAGCGTTAACAACTAGCATTAGCAGGTGCTAACTGTCCTGTAGAAGTCACTGAGGCATAAAACCGCAGAGATCTGCATTCATCATAAAGTGAAAGAGATATAAACCAATCACAGCGCCAAATCATGCCTCAAATGAAAGCAGATCCCCAAAAAGTCGCCCCTGCTGTAACAAAATGCTAAAAATGAGAAAACTTCTCTGCTTCTTGGTCTGCAAGAATCTGGATAATGCTCCAAGAATGCTCATCAAACCATTCAGACTGGGAGGTCTGTTTTGATTAAACGATTTCTTCCTATCCAACGCAAGGTTAAATAAAGCTGGAAGGGTTTCCAAACTAATAACTCTTTATCATGGACAAGATCAGTGTGATGAAAAAGCTAAACAAGAAAAACCTCATTCTTCTCTCCCTGCCGACATTCCCTCTAGGATATCACTTACAACCGCACACTCACATATGAGAAAACACAGGACGAGCCTCTCTAATAGAGAAGACTGCGCCATCGAGCCGGTGCCAACGCAAGATGGCAGATTAAAAATGAAGCTGTGGCAAAGCACAAATGCACAGTTCATAGACCTCAAATGTTCTTGCCTTCGCTGAAATGCACCGCTTGAAGACCACATTTGAGTTATGATGTTCCACCCCAATGCAACTTCACTCATCTTGAGCAAGGTAGTAGAATTAGGTAAAAAACACTTTTCTGTCACTCAAAAGCGCATTAATTCAGAACAGACGTGTAAGGGAACACCACACACAGTCGGTTCTGACACACACACACACACACGCACACACACGCACACACCGCACACACACACGCACACACACACGCACACACAATACATGGTCATTATACACCTCATAACCACACATTGGTTTAAAGGAATATTTCCCCCCAAAAATTAATTTCTGTCATCATTTATTCATCCTCATCTTGTTCCAAACCTATATGCAGTTATTTGCTTTCATATGGGGAAGTTTCTGAGGAATCCTCAGAAAGACAACAAAGAATATCTGGAAAACAAATAATTGTAAAAATAAATAATAAACTATCAAATTATTAAACTTGTGTTAATTCAATTGATTATTTTTTTATTTGTAAACATTTTATTAAGCCAGAAAAATCTGAAGAAAAAAAAAATCAGGAAACAAGAATTTTGGAAAAATAATGGGGCTCAAACTTTTAATAAATTGTTGTTAAATTCAATAAGTGCACTAATTTCTGTCATTATTTCTTCACTCTCACATTGTTATTTTGTTAGGAATTTACTTGAATTGACTTTGACAAATACAAATTTAATTATACTATTAGTTTAATTAACTTAAAAAAAACACAGATTTTGGGGAAAATAGAATGTATTTCATACGAACCGAAATATTCTATTTTTTGTTCAACTGTAAATAAATAGTTGTTAAATTGTAAAGGAATAGTTCACCCCAAAATGAAATTTGTCGTAATTTATTCACCCTCATCCTCTTCCAAATCATATGCTGTTTTTTGCTTTCTTATGAAAGTATTTCTGAAGAATCCTCACACAGCTCATGCCAGCAATGACAATTCATAATGTCAACCTCCAAAAAATGACCAAAAATAAATAAATACAATTTGTAGATATGTCCCACCATGGGCTTTTTCCAGAAAAATACTGTTTTGATTGCAAATATAATGAGTAAATAATTATATATTTAAGATAAATTATTGTCATAGTAGGTTGCTTATACAAAGTATGTGTTTCTAAGATTCAATTTCCATTTCATGCCAACTTTCGTTAAATTAAGACTAGATTAATATTTTACAAGCCACAGTTTCAAAGTAGCTTCGCACCCTAACCATATCACCAATTCAATGGCTGAGCAAATATGATATATAAACTCTGATGAGTAATTACACTTAGCATGCATTCAAATGGTAGGAAATTGTGAGACAAGTGAAACCGCTATAGCTGATTAGTTCCGGTGAATAAAATCTCATGCTTTCCATCACCATTACCCTTCAATGAGAGCACCTTATTAAACTCATCTTTGAGATTCTTCGCTTGGCTCAAAAGCACCCAATGGAAAAACATCTTGCCGGTTCAATATTTACATTGGCAAATGTGCGCTCGCTTCATCTGCTCTCTAATATAGAGCTCATTCACCTACATTTAGATTTCAAATTCAGTGTTTTAGAGGAGGTACACAAAAAGTCACGGCTTGGACTTGGATCCAAAAGATGGACTATATCAGCATGTTCAAGTGTTTGACACGTTTAAAAGTAAGGCCCTCACCCTCGGTGTGCGCTGATGTGAGCCGAGCCGAACGGCTGTTTGTAATTCGTTCCCTATGCCAGTGATGCTCAGTGATGGTCAGTTATGATTCGCAAATAGGTCACAGATCTGTTTCTGATTGGATGTTGACTGCAGAAAGAAATGATTCTACATGCAAACAACAATGTTTAATGAACTTCATAGCAAAAATACAAAATAAACAGGCTTAAATTCTATAAGGGAGGTTAAAGCGCTTCCGTTTACATCTTTATTTGGCATAAAACCTGATACGTGGATAACCAATGTTTGATTTTAATGTTATGTAACATTTGTTACCATATGCTGCCTGAAGCAAAACCAGATGAGAATTACAGCTACATATTGTGGGAGGCTTTCTGAGCAGCAGACTCGCAATGGGAATTGTGGGATTGACAGCAGAGCAAGCGAAGCGAGAGATGCTCAACTTACTGCAACTGAGAGATGAAAAAATAAACTTCATGCAACTGTATTTGCGTATAGAAATAATACAACTGTTGACCGAATATTGTTAGCAATCATAGACCACACTAAATACAACCATACGCACATCTTTTCAGTAAATTAGTTTGTTTTTTCATCAGGACAGATTAGGAGAAATGTTGCATTACATCACTTGCTCACTAAAGGATCCTCTGCAGTGAATGGGTGCCGTCAGAATGAGAGTCCAAACAGCTGATAAAAACATCACAACAATCCACAAGTTATCCACACCACTCCAGCCAAGTAACCTCTTGTGAAGCGAAATTATGCATCTTTGTAATAAACAAATCCACAATGAAGATGGTTTTAACTTTAAACCAGTCCACCATTCGATATTGCTTTCATCAGTGAAAAAGTAATCTTGTCTGAATCAGGAGAGAAATATGTGTAACGGATGTATGCCAGTAAGGGCTGTGTGTAAACCTCACTCTCCTGACCTCAAAAAGAGGCGCTCTAGCGACTGACGCTAGAGGCTGTAGCCTTTGGCGTTCCTTGTTAGAGCGCCCGCCTCCTGCACCGGAATCCGGGTTCGAGACCCGCTCGGAGCAAGAACGAGTTGTGTGGTGGTGTGGACCCGGGGGGGTTACATTGGTGCCGTGACCCGGACGGGAGTGAGGTTTAGGGGGGTGAGTGTAACGGATGTATGCCAGTAAGGGCTGTGTGTAAACCTCACTCTCCTGATCAAAAAGAGGCGCTCTGGCGACTGTAGAGGCTGTAGCCTTTGGCGTGTGAGCGTTACCGGAGGGGTTCGAGAAGCAAGAACGAGTTGTGGTGGTGTGGACCCGGGGGGGTTACATATGCACAGATCAAACACCTTTTACAAGCAAAAAGTTCTAAACAAATATATGTGGGTTGATTTTGACGTTAGAGGAAAACAGAGGATGGACTTTTTCACGGGAAATCCATAGTGTTATTATGGACCCATATTTTTAATGGTTTAATGTAAATGTAATGTAAAAAAAACTTTAATGATCAATTTCTTTCTTATAAACACAGCTTTTCACTTCACAAGATGTTAATTGATGGACTGGAGACTGGTGTGGATTATTGTGATGTTTTTATCAGCTGTTTAGACTCTCATTCTGACGGCACCCATTCACTGCAGAGCATTCATAGGTGAGCAAGTGATGTTATGCTAAATTTCTCCAATCTGTTCTGATGAAGAAACAAACTCATTTACATCTTGTATGGCCAGAGAGTAAGTATATTTCCAGCAAATTTCCATTTCTGGATGAGCTATTCTTCTAATTAATCAATGGTTCTTGCACATGTGAAATGTATAAATTGGTACGGTCTAGTTGCAAGCGAACATAATGACATATTGAGCACTAGTGCTTTCCATCATGTCCTGTCCTCTCTCTACTGTCCCTATAAACCCATTTTATTTCTGTTAAATATCGAAACACCATATAACACATGTCATGTCGTTTCAGAAGGGTAGCCACAGAAATATTAAACTGGGCGAGAATACTAAATTGCACCAACAGCTGGTGCTTCACTGTCTGTTTATAGAAATTCCTAAAATATGAGTATTACTTTAGTCAATGATCCATTTATACTTGAAAGTGGTGACACGGGTTAAGTAAGAGGGACAGCACAGAACCAGATGTTATATTGTCCTGAATAGACCAAGTGACCTCCGCACTGTGTCAATATCAATTTCACCCCAAGCGATCTCATGAACTTGTCGTTTGAAGAGCAATTTCCCTGCAGGAGCAGTCATATGAGGAAAAGCATGACATAAAACATCAGCGTAAAAGCAAAAACATCATATCCAGCTGAATACATAAATTACAAGAAATTACCCTGCTTTTAAACCAAATCCATTTATCTGTGCAGAAAGTTGCACTCTCAAATCCAGAGACACCAATTCTACTACATCAAGCTAAACACACCAGCGATCATTAATCCCGCGGATACAAACATTTGCTCAGCGCTTGGCCCTTCCTCTGCCTGCTGTGAAAGAGTTTAGTGATACTAATTCCCATGCCGCTAATTAATCCTTGAGTAATTTTGGAAGTGCGAGCAAAACTGTAAACGAGATGAGATGAATATGAGTCTGCTGTGAATCATTTGGCGAGAAAAATTATCTAAGCCTCGGCCTCCATCTACCCCAAACTCGCAGCTTGGAAAATTCATTATGAACATTAATTTTCAAAGTCTAGAGAAGAATTAAAAAATGCCGGCCCGCCACAAACAGCTAATGTGCACTTGATAATACAAAATAATTGTATATGTTTACATTTATCAAATTATAAAGATATAAAAATTTACATTTTGAAAATGTAGTACATAAAAGCATAAACACTTGCAAATGCAAAATTATTATATATAGCTGCATTTTGCAGTATACTGTTTGCAATTATATATAAATGTATATACAGTATATATATATATATATATATATATATATATAGTATCGGGAGGAGCAAACTCACAGAAGTGAGTACACCTCTCACATTTTTTTTTATATTTATTTCCATATCTTATTATATCATGGCGCGGGTTGATAACACTGAAGAAATGACACTTTGCGAGGGCGGCGGCTACAGCGGCTTCGTCCTCCTTTGGGCCCGCGGCGCTTGTAAAGTAGTGAGTGTACAACTTGTATAACAGTGTAAACTTGCTGAGGAGAGGCGCACTCCCTCAAAATACACAGCCATTAATGTCTAAACCGCTGGTCACAAAAGTGAGTACACCCTAAGTGAAAATGTCCAAATTGGGCTCAATATTTTGTGTGGCCACCATTATTTCCAGCACTGCTTAACCCTCTTGGGCATGGAGTTCACCAGAGCTTCACAGGTTGCCACTGGAGTCCTCTTCTACTCCTCCATGACAACGTTACGGAGCTGGTGGATGTTGGAGACCTTGCGTTTGAAGATGCCCCACAGATGCTCAATAGGGTTTAGGTCTGGAGACATGCTTGGCCAGTCCGTCACCTTTACCCTCAGCTTCTTTAGCAAGGCAGTGGTCGTTATCATGTTGGAATACTGCCCTGCGGCCCAGTCTCCGAAGGGAGGGGATCATGCTCTGCTTCAGTATGTCACAGTACATGTTGGCATTCATGGTTCCCTCAATGAACTGTAGCTCCACAGTGCCACCACCATGCTTGACTGTAGGCAAGACACACTTGTCTTTGTACTCCTCACCTGGTTGCCGCCACACACGCTTGACACCATCTAAACCAAATAAGTTTATCTTGGTCTCATCAGACCACAGGACATGGTTCCAGTAATCCATGTCCTTAGTCTGCTTGTCTTCAGCAAACTGTTTGCAGGCTTTCTTGTGCATCATCTTTAGAAGAGGCTTCCTTCTGGGACGACAGCCATGCAGACCAATTTGATGCAGTGTGCAGCGTATGGTCTGAGCACTGACAGGCTGACCCCCCACCACCCTTCAACCTCTGCAGCAATGCTGGCAGCACTCATACGTCTATTTCCCAAACACAACCTCTGGATATGACACTGAGCACGTGCACTCAACTTCTTTGGTCGACCATGACGACCAACCGCTGTATGGTCTTGGCCACCGTGCTGCAGCTCAGTTTCAGGGTCTTGGCAATCTTCTTATAGCCTACGCCATCTTTATGTAGAGCAACAATTATTTTTTTCAGATCCTCAGAGAGTTCTTTGCCATGAGCTGCCATGTTGAACTTCCAGTGACCAGTATGAGAGAGTGAGAGCGATAACACCAAATTTAACACACACTGCTCCCCATTCACACCTGAGACCTTGTAACACTAACGAGTCACATGACACCAGGGAGAGAAAATGGCTAATTAGGCCCAATTTGGACATTTTCACTTAGGGGTGTTATGACCTTGAGAGATTCTATGTAAATAAATTGTCTCTGTATATATTTGATCTCTCTGCTCTGGTGTGTGTAGACATGTTTGTGTTCCAGGAGGGTGTGGTTTCTGTTAACCAGCTGAAGGTGGTGATTGGTCCCTCTATGCACTTTTTGTACTCACTTTTGTGGCCAGCGGTTTAGACTTTAATGGCTGTGTGTTGAGTTATTTTGAGGGGACAGCAAATTTACACTGGTTATACAAGCTGTACACTCACTACTTTACATTGTAGCAAAGTGTCAATTTCTTTAGTTTTGTCACATAAAAATATATAATAAAATATTTACAAAAATGTGAGGGGGTGTACTTACTTCTGTGAGATACTTGTATATATATATAATAAAATTATAATATAAAAACAAACATTTAGTATATATTAATATATTATACATTTAAAAATATATGTGTATATAATACATTTAAAATATATATAAAGCATAAACACTTGCTAATTAAAGATTATTATATATAGATGTTTGCAAGAGTTTATGCTTTTATAAATGTACAAAATGAATGCATACATTAAATATATATAAAAAAACTAACTTAATATAATCAAATATTAAAACAGTTTTGTGATAAAGTGGTTGCTGGTGATTTTATACATTCAAAACGTGTGTGTGTGTGTGTTTATTTATTTCCTTATGTTGAACATTTAGTAAAGTTCAATGACAATTTTTTACACATTGCATTCTTGAATAATTGCTGAACCTAAATGTATGGAAATGGCAATAGATCTTTATTTAAACTTTCATTTTTCTGTGCTTCTCAGTTTCTGAATAAGGTGGATCGGGTCGGACAGAGTGCAAATCGCAGCATTTGGCTGATCTCCAAACCACACAGCGCTGAAAAGCATCTCAATTAAAACAATGAATAGCCAACACACGCTCTCCTTCATCGTGTCAGGCCCTCAACACTGAGCTAATGACAGAGGTCGCGGGATAATCAGCCATAATTAATGCAAGCCAAGCTTAATGAGACTGTTTTTCCTGACACCTAACCATGCCTGCAGAGGAGTCTGAAAAGCAATGAACAAAGATGACTATTACGATCAAGCCAATAAACCTCCACATCTTTTATCAGATACCTAGACTTTAATATGTCTTAAATAGCTTGTTGAATAGATTATTAATGAAAAATGCATCTAAAGGGAAAGTTTACGACAAAATGAAAATTCTGTCATCATTTAAGATGATTCAATCCTAAGAACACAAAAGTAGATATTTTGAAGAATGTTGGTAACAAACAGCTGACGGTAGCCACTGACCTCCATAATAAATATATTTTTCATACTATGGAAGTCAATGGCTACCATCAACTGTTTGGTTATCAAAATATCTTCTTATGCATTCAGCAGAAGAAAGTAATTCATGCATGATTGGAACAAATTGAGTAAATGATGACAACATTTTCACTTTTGGATGAACTATCCCTTTAACTGTGCCAAAAGCCCTAAATAAAAAAAAATAAAGTAATGCAAACTGGTAGATTTATTCAAATATGCAGCAATATATATAATAGCATATGCTATTTAAGGGGGTCTAAGCATTTTTACTGACATACTTGAACTTTGCTGTATTCATAAAATTAAAACAATACAATGGGAATCTGAAACTAGATACAGCTCAATTCCCAACTTCAATGTAAATCTATGGGATCTGTACATCTGATTGCTTATAAAAGCAATAGCAGAACTCTTTTAAAAAGATATATATATGTGTGATTTGAGGTATCATTCATGTGAAGCTACACGCCAAAATCTTTAACCCCAAGTGATGCTTGCCGTAGCGAACCCCAATAATTATCACATGTCACCCAGAATCAGACTCGTACTGAGAAGTAAAACACAGGGTTGGGAGGGTCGCCTTCAGTCCCCTGCTGGCTTTACCCCATGGGCCAAATACATTAGCTTCTCACCCACTGCATGTCATGTTTCTCCGTGCCAAAAGCCCAGTCTTATGCAAATCCGAGCCAAAAACAGCTCAACAGCAGCAGCAAACGATGATATGACCTCAATTGGCACATGTCTTCAGCCTTGTTGCCTTTTATTAAATACAAGCAGAAATTAGGCTACAATTCCCCAGTGATGTGATATCCTCATGTCACTTCGCAAGGACATTAGACCGGTTATTTTTCTTCTTAGGTACTAAAGGCGGGAGGACGTCGAGGGAGAGAGAGATTTCTGGGTAATGGGGGGTGGTGAGGGGTTATTTGGCAGCTGGTTTGTATCTAAAGCAACATGCAGTGTATCGTGGATCTGTGGCTTCCACCTTTAAGGGTATTTTAGGACTAGAGGGGACAGATCAGGTGCTACAGACTGACAACTGAACTGATAAGCATTGCTATGGAATAGGGGTGTGGATATATATACCATCTATGATAATTTCGTATTTGTTGTTTTAGCAATTTGTGAGCTGACTTTATTAAATATGTCACTCAATTTGCAAAAAAAACAAAAAAAAGCATTCACTGTGTGATGAAGACTATTATAATACAGTTAGAATGGCCCTACAGTATATTTCAACTTGAAAGCAAAAAATATCCCTGTTATGGGTTTTGGTTTTTAATATTTATAAGATGATCTAGTCAAGTAATATGTGATATGTCAGGTGTGAGTGTGATATTGATCTTCTACAACAGTTCAACAAACATGGAGTTTGAAAAATTGAGTGAGTTACATATGAGACAATATTGTCTGTTTTTCTGTTTCGCCAGTAAAACGAAGCCAGATTATTTGTGCATCTCAGAGAAACACTGAAGTGTTTTTCTGCCGAATGAATCATATGAGTCAGTAATTTGATGATCCATTCATAAAGACATTCACTGGCTGCATCCAAAATTGCATACTTCCCTATTATACAGAAGGCAAAAAAATTATGTGAGAAAAGTAGTATGTCCGTAAAAGATTAGGCAAAAGGTACCCGGATGACCTACTACTTCCGGCGTGATTCTTAAAGGTGCACTGTGTAATATTTAGGATAATCTATAGACAGAAATGCAATATAATATACATAACTACGTTTTCAGAGGAGTATAAAGACCTTACTTAATGAACTGTTATGTTTGTATTACCTTAGAATGAGCGATTTATAACTACATATACCGCGGGTCCCCTCACATGGAAGTCGCCATCATGTTTCTACAGTAGCCCTAAACGGACAAACTGCTCTACAGAGCGCGTATCGTCACTATGTTGTTCTCGCGGAAAATCTTAGCCCTGTATCGGCCACCGTAGCTTCTCTAAAGGGAGGGGTGAGCGGAGGACTGAGCCGTTGGTTGCAATTCGCAAACTCAACCGCTAGATGCCGCTAAAAACTACACACTGCACCTTTAAGTGTGCATACGATGGACACTTTACTATTCCTTGAGGCCACGAGGAGAGGATTTATGAATGGCAGTGACGCAACACACATTCATACCACACACAATCGTATTATATAGTCGCAAAGTAATTACTTATTCAAAAAAGTACCTATTCAAGAGGGTTTGCGATTTCGAATGCAGCCTTCTGCTTAGTTTCTAAATGAATCAACCATTTTGAACAAATTGTTTGAATGAATGATTCAATGAATCATGAGAGGCCTAAACCAACCAAAGTGCCAGCACAAAAACACACAGCAAAATATTGTTCAATTATCATTATCAAACAAATCCCCAAAAATATTGAGATATTTTTGTCAAAAATGCACAGCTTTCTATGGAGCTTTTTCACAGTCATCCTAATTAAATGGCAACAGTAGTGAATGAAAATACATTACAAATAGTTTACAAAATATACAAGTGTTGCACAAATATAATACAATAAAAAAAAAAAAAATACAGCAATTATAATTATACAAGATATTTTACATTTACATATGACACTAAAACTTTTTTTTCTGGTAAAATGTTACTAAACACATCCTTAAGTGGACTTATTGAATACAAATGTTCACTTGTTCTCTAGATTTACAATAACAGTCTGTGAAAATCACTATTGTTCACAAACCACGTTAAAGAAGTCTTTTAGAAAGTAATAAGCTTTGGCACGTAAGTAACCCACCTGTAATGAGCTAGAGAAGTCTGCTATTTTTTCCAAGCAATCAAACGCACAATTGTCATCTGCTGGACAATCAAAATCAGACATTTTAGGAACCAGAATACAACTGATATTTAGACATTGAGCTCTTTTGCAGTAAGCAGCCACATAAAATACTGTAGAAACCGCATAACAAGACTTTTGCAACCAACTAGAACTATCTACAATCATAATGGTAAGTTTTGCATGGACGAGTATCACTCATGTTACTACTAACAGTAGACTGCCATCCCAGAGTTCACAGATCCTTTGACAAACTTGGGTCGTACCCCAAGAAAAACGATGGAGCAAGGCTACAGTTGTTTTTATGGACACAGACCGTTTAAGAGACTTCAGGCTTTACCCTGCGCTTGTTTCTGCACCTTAGCAACGCTCATTGGCAACCACAGTTGATTTTTGATGAGGATAATAAGGAGTACACAGTCAGTCACTGGTGGATGGTCTTTGGCTGGGTCTCAGGGGCTGATCTAAGGGACAATAAGCCCTTTTTATTAGTAATGCTGTTGGCTTTGGAACTAAAACTGCATCTGGTCAAGGGGAAGTTACTGCCTGACAACATCTGCTCGGCCTCAAAGACACTCTCCGTACACTGACTTTCATTCTCACAGACTGTCCTCCCGACACCGTGAGAGCAAACCAATGCTTTATAATGAAGCTTCTGTGACACATTAAGCTCAGCAAGGATACACTCGTGTTATTTGTAACCATTATTTGCTGAATTTGGTTCTTCCACCAGTGGTCACAATGCTCTTTTTGGTGTCACCAAACCTACTTGTGCTATAAAGAAACATCCATCCTAGCTGAGTGCAAAAATAGCTTTCATGAATTGTAAAGATGAGAATAAAGACAGTTCAACATCGAGACACCTGCATTCTGTTTCAGTCTGTTGCACTCCATCTATGTAAGAAACACTATGCAAACAGCCCCTAATAGATTGAAAAACAACAACTATGAAGCGTGAAACATTTGACTAGTAAAGTAGGGTCCCTTGACTAAAAGTTTGGGAAACACTGTTCTTTGTTATCACTGGAATCATATGAACTTAAAAATAGGACCTTAAAGGGACATTCTGTCATCATTTACTCACCTTTATGTGGTTTCAAACCTATAAAGAACTTGAGATCTTTTGAAGAACCAAACAATATTGGAGTAAATATGACTTCCACTGTAAGGACAGTGGATAAAAAATCCACTGAAAAAATTATAAAAACAAATTATTATAAAAAAAAAAAAAAACATTTCTCATTGCTCAAGACATTGCCCTTAATGTTCCAAAGAAGACAAAGTCATACCTTTTTAAACGGATTCCCAAAGCCTTGGGAATGTTCTGAGATTATGAGTGAAACTAGGAAGATGCATTTTTTTATTAATTTGACAAAAGTACTAGTAGAATAGAACATTTTAATGTTATGTTTGAGTTGAATTATATTACATGTATTACTCTATACACAAACCAATCCAATGATTTCTTCAACAGACATTAAAAATAAAAACTCTTCAAATACTGCAATATGTCTAATACATACAGTACAGTGTGCTATATAATACAAATGTATATAATATAACAAATAACTAATATATATATATATAAAACTTTATACAAGCAATATAGAATATATATATTTTTTAAATATAAATATCAGAAATCATATAATATTTAAAATAATTATAATAACATTCATTATTAAATAACTTCATAATAATATCATGAGTTTGAATCAAGGCAGATGCAACAACAATATTTGTATTACATTAAAATGACAAAAATTACTAATAGAATAAGACATTGTAGGTCCATGTTTATTAAAAAAAATCTAAAATGAAGAAACATAAAAAAAAGACATTTAGAGTAATCTTTTATAATAAATAATCTGATAATAGGACTTCCACATGAATAAGTCACATTTTTAAAGATAAACTCATAATATTATGAGATAAAAGTAGAACAATTATGAGATTATTTAAACATTGTGATTGTAAAATCAAAGGTTATAAAATGCTTACTGTTCTAAATCAATGATAGAGAATTATATAGACATTTTTGAAAATGAGTTAAATAGATTTTAGTGGTCTAGAACAGAGGTTGTTAGAGTGACCGTTATGTTAGTGAGTTGGTTATGGCATTAGACACTTATAAAAAATGTTTTCATATGGCATCATAGTAACTTCTAAAGCTCCCCTTTGGCTTCAGGCTTCAAACCCCTTCATGCGTAAGAGAAGTCATGATTCATTCCGCCCTTCACAAAGGTTTCACTGCGCATATACACAAAATACCACAGGGAACAACCAAGCAATCAGTGAATGGAAGATGACACTGACGAGATGATGCTCAACGCTGCTCAGACTTCACAGACGCTTGCATGTGGGTTTTGAGGAGCAAATGAAGGGTTGCTAGCACAACCAAATACATATGTCAAGAATTTAGAAGGAGGCCGTTTAAAGAGGAGGAGGTTTTGAGAATACACAGATTCTGATGGCTCATCGTTACCATGCTTGAACTAGACCAGAACATCTTTCCTGCATTAGAGACTTCCCAGCACTTATCATGAAGAGGAACTGATATCATAAATAAAGTATGTTAACATGCTGTCAGAGTGAGTGGACGTTCTGTTTGATATGCGATTGAATTGTTTTCTCTTCGTGTTTTAAACATTAAACCACAATTTCCTATTTATCCAGAATCTAAGATTTACACACACTTCAGACAAGGACATCTGCTTTTTGAATATATATCAACATCTTAAGTCTTCGTGAAAACATACAGTACTTGACATTATCGCTGGTGCTAATCATTGTGAGGCTTTATACACAAACAGATACTTCCAACGAATCCAATGACTTCTTCAACAGACATAAGAAATAACAAACACTCTGCAACGGCTAAAATACGTCAAATCGTCCTTGGACAACCAAATGCCAAACATACACAGTCACTCAAACATGTGGAAAGAATACCAAGCAAATGCCATTAATCAAATATCGTTAAATATCATAGAGAAAATATAATTTATATCATTCAACAACCAAATACCGTTCAATATTTATGAGTAACAACTACAGAGCTGTATTTAGAAAAGCACATTTACTTTAAATTTTCCTTCAAGCGAAAGTAATTTCATATACGTACTCTACTCAAATGTCTTGTGTTACACAAAGCTAAATGACTGAGTAAACTACAAAATTACACATCAAGCAAACACAACTACAACAGTTAATAACTAGATAGCATTAGCAACTTAGCATCCTTAACTTGTTTACCTTCAAAAGTGAGAAAAGATTACACTTCACTTAAATGTTAATTGCTTTATGAGTTAACACAACAAACAAGCATACTTCATCTTTTGTTCAATACCGAATTATACTCTTACTGCACATCGCCACCTATTGGGCTGTTGCGCAATCAAGCTACACAACGATACCCCAAAACTCTTCGAAATCACAACATAACAGAACATTAAACTCCAACAACTCTCCCTCTTTTCTCAGCTTGCTCAAAAACACATAAAATAGCAGCTAATTTCAACATTTACCCTCCCAATCCAGTCTCACGTGAAGCACGCTGGGAACTAGATATCCCAGTTTCAGCAATGCCACGTTAACACCACTGGAAACCATTGAAGACGTCCCAACACAAACGGATTGAGTAAACATCTGTTTTGCAAATGTAAATGGACTGCGATTGTGAGTCATTAAGCAGCGAAATCATTTTTTAAGCACATCTCATGCAGTATGAGAATATACACAACCGTCTCACATGAGCCGTGTCATTTTAATTCTAACAAGATATAAAAGCACTTAAGTTACAGTCGTTTCACTTCACCGAAACAGGAAGAAAGACAGGTTGAAGTGAACCATAAGCGAACAGGAAGTAAGAAGAACAGAGGCACAGCCAGCAGTGTGTGTGTGTGTGTGTGTGTGTGTGTGTGTGTGTTGGAGAGGAGCCGCAGTCCTTCCCTTCCAGCCATTTTTCATCCAGCAGTCCCACAAGTTAACAGCACACTAATACAGATGTGCAGGCCTCAGCTTGTAAATCTCCCCGAATCAGGAAATACAACACAACTGGAAATTTCAGCAGAACGTATTACGGCCGTATCAGCTTGCACAGCGACCACTGAACCCTCGCGACTGTCAGGTCTGGGAACTCAGAAACGAGTGGACCACAGTGATCTGTCCAAATATGTCCTGCTCAACACTTCCCTATGGGCGCAATGGATCCCTGTTAATGCTCAGATTTAGTTTGCAATGTTAAATATTTCAGATTTAAAAATCAGCTCGTTTGTAAGTGTGTAAAACCTGCTCAGATACTAGAATGTTACACTTTTTACATGGATAAATGAGTACAAATAGACCTGCATAAGCATACGCGTATATACAGTGCCTTGCGAAAGTATTCATAACCCTTAATTTTTATCCCCCACATTTTATTTTGTTGCTGCTTTATGTTAAACTGCTATAAATTACTTTTTTCCACATCAGTCTACACTCCATACACCATAACGACAAAGCAAAAAAAAAAATTTTTTAACATCTTTGCAAATGTATTAAAAATAAAGAACTTAAATGATTCCATTGCATAAGTATTCAAACACTTTTCTGGGACACTTGAAATTTAGCTCAGGAGCATTCATATCGCTTGTAGATGTTACTACACTTTGAGTGGAGTTAAACTGTGGCAAATTCAATTGAATGGGTATGATTTGGAAAGGCACACTCGTCTTAATAAAAGGTCTAATAGCTGAAAATGCATATCAGAGCAAAATCCAAGCCTTGAGGTCAAACAAACTGCCTGTAGAGCTCAGAAACAGGATTGCATCAAGGCACAGATCTGGGGAAGAGTTCAGAATTTTTTTTTGTTGCAGCATTGAAGGTTCACAGAAGCATGTAGTCTCTGTTACCCTTAATGGAAGATATTTGAAACAACCTTTGGCCTCCTGGCCAAACTGAGCAACTGATGGAGAAGGGCTTGGTTAGAGTAGTGATGAAGAAGCTGATGGTCACTCGTCTAGTTGAGCTCCATGATCACGTATGCAGATCGGAGAAACCTACAGAAGGACAAACACTGCAACGCTCCACTGATCTGGGCTTTATGGCGGTGTGGCCAAACTCAATCCTCCCTCTTTAGTGAAGATAAATGGAGACACACTTGGAATTTGCAAAAAAGCACCTAAAGGACCCTCAGACTGTGTGAAACAATATTCTCTGGTTTGATGAACCTCAATTCCAAGCATCATGTTTGAAGGAAACCAGCTCTGCTCATCACCTGCAGAGTACCATCCCAAAAGTAAAGTGTGCTGGTAGCAGCCTCATGCTGTGGAGATGTTTTTCAGGAGCAGGGACTGAGGGACTCATCAGAATAGAAGAAAACGCTCAATGCACCAAAATATTGAGATAGCCTTTATGAAAACCCAGTCCAGAGCATTCAGATCTCAGACTGGGCAGAAGGTTCACCTTCCAACAGGACAATGACCCTAAACACACAGCAAGAGTGGCTTATAGACAACTCTGTGAATGTCCTTGAGTGGCCCAGCCACAGCCTGGGACTGAACCCAATCATATATTTCTGGAGAAACCTGAAAATGTGCATCTGCCCCCATCCAACCTGAAAGAGCTTGAGAGGTGAAGAGGTGAGGAGAAGAATGGCAGATAATTGCCAAATGCTGATGAGCAAAGCTTGTCACATCATACCCAAAAATACTTGAGGCTGTAAAGGTGCTTCAGCTAAGTACTGAATTAAGGGTTTGAATACTTATGCAATGTACGTATTTCACATTTTTTTTTTTTTAATAAATTTAAAAAGTTGTGACAGTTCTGTTTTTGATTTGTCATTATGGTGTATAGGTAGATATGGGAAATATTTTTTTTTAAAGCAGTTTAAAATAAGGCTGCAACAACAAAATGTGAAAAAATTAAGGGGCATGAATACTTTCGCAAGGCAGTGCATGGGAAAAAATATTTTATACATTTACTATAAAAAAATAGTGTCATTTTTATACATTTTATTTGAATTTTGAATTAATTTTATAAATTCAATTTAATTAAATTACAGTCCTCATACACTGAGTATTTAATTTTTTTAATGAGTATTTGAGTATTTGCTAAAAACTTAATTAAATAATTCAATTTAATAAATTGAGGAGTTGAGGAGATTCCCCTCATAATGTAAAGCGCTTTGAGTACCCAGAAAAGCACTATATAAATGTAACGAATTATGAAAATTAAAATAAAGTTTTATTTTTTATTATTAAATCCAGGTTTTGGCTTTGTTTTCTAATTTTGCTGTTCTCTGTAGATCCCGCCTTCTCACACACCATGATTGGTTGATTATGTACAATTCCTGCACGCTATTGGTCAAACTACTTTTCAGTCATTACCTTCAGCAAGTATGAAAACAATAGGAAAACAAAGCCAAAACCTGGATTTCTTTGGGAAATTCAGAAATCCCAGTCAGGACATGCCCAGGAAAAAGGAGGTATGGTCACCCTAATAAGATAAAATTATAGTTTTATTTTAATAATAATACTGAAAACATGCTGAAAACATTGGATCTGTGTGGGTGATACTTCTCAGGTTAGACAGAAATCTGTATAAAATGGACAAATCACATTCCTGATTTATAATTAAACCATATAAACTGATATATCAGACACTTTAACCAAACAGTATACTTATTACAAAGTAGGCTCAAACCTAAAACTTTTGGATATCAGTTTAGATTTATAACCACAACACCATCTCATAAATGTTATTGGAGAGGATGAAAATCCCATAGAAGGTATAGCCTAATTATAAGTATTTAATTTTATTTTTCTTTCATTCAAGCAGAGGATCCAGCAAAACTGTCAAAGCAAAACTCTGTTCAGCCAACTTCCAACTCTGCCATATACATAAACACTTGAAGTGACTATTAGAACTTGGATTACAAAAAACATTTGATGAGACCAAAGTCTAATGAAAGGCACGGACGCATGCCATGCTTGGCCTAGATTCCTGTCCGGTCACCGCCGCAACCAGTGCCAACCTAACTAAACACACATTGCCTGATCTGGATGACAGAAGACAGCTTGTAGTGCAGCCCTGACCTGGCTCTGTTCAAAATCCTCACAAGCTGCCTACGCAGACAGAATTTAAAGAGATTATAAACACACACTAGATCAGAGCTGCTATTGTTAACTCAAACTATTAAACATTGTTTTCAGTTTGCCAACTAAAATTACTAAAACTATAAAAATAAAGCTAAAAAGCTAAACTAATAATGATGACAATAGCACATAAAACAATGACTTAAACATACTTAAATTAAAATATACAAATCATTTTGAAAAAATGGTATTAAATACTATAATAGTAAATGTAAATAATACTAAAATAACATTGCTCAAGATATGAAGACTATAGTGATAGAATGTAAGATATTCTATAATAACTACTCTTGGCCAAATTCTAATATGTACACTTTTGCAGAGAAAGCAATGCATTGTAGAAAGCTTAGCGAAAAAAAAAGTTGAATTTGAAAAAAAAAACTAGATTATGACAAAACATGAGAGAAAAATTATAAATATACTTACATTTTTAAAATCAATACAATGTCCAATTCTATGGAAAACAGGAGTGTTTTTATTGAGCTTGAGTCAGTTCAATGTTGATTTAGTTCAATTAATTCAGTTAAATAACAGTTTTGATGTTGCAAAATTCATAAATTACGTACAAATTCGATTCAGCTATAAAGCTGAAGACAACAGTGTCATTATTAAACTCAATTCCATTCATCAGCAACATGCTAACAATTAAATCAACTGAAAGTTACAAATCAGATGCCATTTTATTTAAGATGCTGCCTTAGAAGTCAGTTGTTTAAGTAGGTGGCTCACCAGATTTTGGAACAGAGCCCATCAATTCCCCAGCTCTTTTGTTTAACAGACCATCAGTTGTACTTCCACTTAAGGATGACACAGTTTCTCACTACATCACAACAGACTGTACTGATTTATCGCCGTCTCTCTTTGCCAAATGCATGGAGGCCTATGAGCACAGATGGGACACGTCCCAGGCTAGATTATTTGTACACTCTTGCTATTTAACAGGGTGGACTTTGCAGTCTGAAATAGGGTCTTAATAACTAATCGGAGTGCAAGCCAAGAGACACGTCAGAAATCTGGCCGATGCACAGCAGATCCAGATAAGATAAAGCAGCCAGGAAGAGATGGGTTCACTCGCTCTCAGACGAGACAAAGGTGAACATCTGTCTGGAACAACATGTGTAACATTTGCTAGATGCTTACAAATAGTGTCCAGCCACTCTGGGAAATCCAAGTAACACCAGCTTCTGAAGGTACAATAGCTGGTTAAGATGGTCATTAGTAGGTTGGTTCATCACTGATTACATGATTAGGACTGCTTAACCACCTTGGTGATCTGCTAAATCACCTAAACCAACTTGAACCAGCTAATTAACAATTTAGACTAAGAAACCATGTTTAATATAAATATATAATACAGTTAATGTATTCAAACATTTTAATAACAGTTTGTGTGTTTATATGCAATATCATGGTCTAAAATGATCATTTGTTGGTCCAAGTCAGTTTAGATGGTTGAGCAGATGGACTTAATACATAATTAGGACTGATAAACCACTTGATTTGATGTGGTTTCTAGCTCGTTTGGTTGATCACATGGACTGATTGCCAATGCTGGATAGATAACTTGCAAATTGTAGTCAATTACTGATTCCTATTTTCATTTTTTTTTTTTTTTTTTTTTACAACAATCAAAATAAAAAATATCAAATATTATCCCTGTTTACCTGCATGTCATGTGACCATGTGAAAAGTACATAATCAAGTAAGTAATAAAAAAGTAACTGTAGTCTGATTACAATTATTTTAAAATTCCATTTAATCTAATTACAAGTACTTAATTTTTGGAACCGGATTACATAATCCAGATTACATGTAATCAGTTACTACCCAGCACTGCTGATTATGTGATTATGACTGGTAAACCACCTTGGTTATCTGATAAATCACATAAACCAACTTATACCAGCTAATAACCAACTTAGACCATCAAGACAACCATATATAATATAACAAGCATACAATACATTTCATATATTGAAAATATTAATAATAGTTTGTGTGTATATACACAATATTATAGTCAATCAACTAGCTAACAACTTAGTTAATATATTACATAGTATATTGTGCATGTAGTATATATTGTTTAAGAAGGTTGATCGGATGGACTGATTGTGTGATCAGGACTGGTAAACATCTTTGAGGGAGTGGAGACTCAGTCGAGCTGATCAACCACATTTACAAACAGTTTGAGTGGGTCTGACTACCTTAAACTGGTATGACCTGGTTTTCTGGCAGGAAAAAAAGAAATAATTATGTTCCTTTAAGCAAGCTTTGATCACGAAGCTAGCTGTTAGCTGGAAAGAAGGTAAGAGCGTAGCGCAAATAAAAATAAACGCAAGGATGAGAGATGAGTTTGTTCTGATTAAAAAGCTTTCCACTGGGTGGAAAAAGGCAGTGGTACGGGAAGGAGCGAGAGGAATTGTGTATGCCGAAAGGAAAGAAGCAGATCAAGAAAGAGAGAAAATAGACAGAACAAACAAATGGACTAATAAATGCTTCTGCTATATTTGGCTTGAGGGGCTCCGGTGATAAATGTCTTGAACATCTCAGTTCAGATTAGACTCAAGTGAAGTCAGCATATGTATACAATCTCAGCTCTCTCTGATCTGCAGTCATGTCTACATGGTAAACCTCGTTCTGCAAAAAAAGGTAGGGGCCCAAAATATACTAAAAACTAATCACCTGTCTTGGATTTCTTGCTGAAAGATAGAAATAAACAACCCACTTCTACAACATATACAGATCCGACAGATAATGACTCGTTCATGCTCTTAAAGCGACGGGGATGCTTCGTGAGTTGAAGAGTAGAACAACAATCGAATATAAATCTGAATCAAATGTATTCAAGATCTAACAAACAGTCGCTATGCTAGTTACCAGGAGCCACAGCATCCCAATAACAGATGAGAAATGAAGCGAGTCGAGTTTTATCAATTGGAAACCAATGATTGTGAGACTGTGATACTTGCACGGCTCCCTTTGAGGCAACAGCAGTAATTGAGGTTTGAGAGGTCATTATTGCAGAATAGAAAACGGTCTCTGAAGACTAACAAAAGTTGCATAATATGAGTTAAGGCTAATATGAAAAGTAAACTGAAACACATGGGATAAAGATCACATGCACCAGAGCACCACAAAACCTGATGAGTCCAGCATCTTCTCAACTAATGCAAAAAAACCTACACATGATAATTATATATATATATATATCTGTACTGTTTTTAAAAGTTGTATAATAATTCTAATTCATCTAAAAGTGTACAACAACAAGAGGGGAATACGACATTGATAGATGGATGGATGGACGGACAGACAGACAGAGACAGACAGAGGACAGACAGACAGACAGACAGACAGACAGACAGACAGACAGACAGACAGAGACAGACAGACAGACAGACAGACAGAGGATAGATAGACATGGATGGATGGATGGATGGATGGATGATGGATGTGATAGATAGATAGATGCACAAAGGCAAACATTTCAATTTGAATAATGTGCAATAAAACAAGGAAAATCATTAAGAAAGTAACACGTAATTGTTTTGATTTCGTGTTCACTAAAGCTTGATATATCGAAAGGGGTTTTCCAACAAAATAAGCATCATTTGGGAGCAGCATGGGTTCAACAAGCAAATGGAAAATTGTTAATGCTAAAGAGACAAATGAAATGGAACTGAAATTGTTGCACTGGAGCTGTTGCACTTTGTTATGCCAATTTTTTTTATATATTATTTGTTATCCATCTTTTTTATTGGACCTGTAGGAGAAAACAATCTGCCAAAAGCAGCACGCTCTTTGTCCTAATTTTCTGAACATAAAATCCATGCATAACAAAAATATCTGTTTTGCTCTATTAATCCAAACATATGAACGTATGCAACTGTTGCAGATCAATTTCTCCTCACTGTGAAACATATTTAACACAATAGAGACAATAAAGTATGTACAAAGCATTAATACAATTAAAAGGCATCAAAAAATGATGCCTAATGTAAAGTCTGAACCCTAAAGTAGAACCAGTTTTAAAACCAGAGCCTGCCAGGAGACTTCTGGTAAAATCCTCACAGATTACACTGACACCAGCCTGTCTCCACACAGCATTACTATGGAAACCTCATACTCAAGCAGTGCCAGAGATGTATGAGGCTGATGGGAAACGAATCAAGGTGTAGCTCCCGTAAGGTTAATGAAGCCAGGTCCCTGTCAGTAATGAAGTGCTCTGGACACGTTCCACAGCTTTCATGTGGGAAGCTCGGTGAGAGCACAGCCTGTGGTGTGTGAGGACAGAACACTGTGGTCCTTGTGGGCTGGAGAAGCGCCCGGCTGCGGTGTCTTCACTGGGAAGCAGTCAACATCCGACCAGCCCATCACAGCTGGAGAACAGCAGTTGCGCTAGACACGTTCAGCATGCATTATTTCATTTAATCATCTAAAATCCAACTATTAAAGGTTGACCAAACTAATCAATGTAGGAAAATATTACATGAAATATCAATAAAGTAAATTCTTTGGCCATTTAGTTTGAGCAACAGCAAGAATAATAAGAACTTGCAATGTTGCATTCAGTGCATTGTAACAATTACTGTAATTTTAACTGTAAAAAATGGTTCAGCGAAAACCTGTTAATTAGTTGGTAAGTTCCATTGTTCGTATATGTTAAAGGTACAAAACCAGATTTAGGTATGCAGTACGGCCTTGCTAATTCAGTAGAAAAAATCAGCAGTTTTGTTTGTTTGTTTATTTTGCTAAATAAAGTTTTAAACTGTACATGTTGTAATTTGTGACCCTGGAGCACAAAAGCAGTCTTAAATCGCTGGGGTAGATTTGTAGCAATAACCAAAAATACATTGTATGGGGCAAAATTATAGATTTTTCTTTTATGCCAAAAATCATTAGTATATTAAGTAAAGATCATGTTCCATGAGGATATTTTGTAAATTTCCTCCCGTAAATATATAAAAATGTAATTGTTGATTAGTAATATGCATTGCTAAGGACTTAATTTAGACAACTTTTAGACAACTTTAAAGGCGATTTTCTCAATATATAGATTTTTTTGCACCCTCAAAATCCAGATTTTCGAATAGTTTTATCTCGGGCCGGCCAAGTTGTATATTGTCCAATCCTAACAAACCATCTATCAATGGAAAGCTTATTTATTCAGCTTTCAGGTGATGTATAAATCTCAATTGACCCTTATGACTGGTTTTGTGGTGCAGGGTCACATTTAACAGTTGTAATTCAGTAGTTTTGTTTGCTTGTTTATTTGTTTATTTATAAATATTATGTTTATGTATTTAATTAGCAAAATAAAGTTTTAAACTGTACATGTTGTCATTTAACAGTTTTAAAGTAAAATTTTTAGGTTGCACATTTTCAGGCTGTTTTGTTTTTTGGATCTACAAGAAAAAAATTATACGTTTTGGTTTCACAGAACTTGTTATATTGAGTTTGATGAAAGCACAGACCAACTTTAATTAAGTTGATGCTACAATTTTTACATATTCTAAATATTCAAATTGTTACATATTCCTCCACAAATTCCTGAAGTCGGTTGCTTCAGATTTTTGAGGTTTATCAACTTTAGATTTTTTTTAAGCGTATGTTGCTACAGGCAAAACAAAGTGGGACATGGGAGAGTGCAAAGCATCATTTCTTTTTTCTCAAACTGAAGTGACAAACATCCCAATGTTCATCCGCAAAGGAAAACCACAGACACAGTGAAGACGATCTGCACATCATCAAGCAGCACATCGGTTAGGAACAGATGCAGAGTTATGAAAGTCCTCCGATCACGAAATAATTCCCAGCCGTGTGTGGAGAAAAGGGTCTGCTGAGCAAACTCTTCGGCTCTCTCCTTGTGTGCGTCTATCCTCAGCTTCACCGCCTCATGTCATCAATCAGCTAATCAGCCGCCCAAAGCAGGCAGATGAAGTCATGAGCAAACCATCAGTCCAACAGCCTGATACTAAAACATAGTACTGATACTGATATAAAAGCTCAAAATCATCACTTCAGCTCAGTTAATCTGAGCCACAATTTAAAAAAGCAAATGTGCATTTCCTGAAGTAAACAGCTGTTTTTGCAAGGCAGCATAAACAAGTGTTCAAATTCAATATTAGTAATTAGTTTAGTTAGTTAATATTAGTTGTGTATAAATAAGGTGTCATAAAGAACACATGTGTCGTTTTCTGTCAGTTTTGCACGAGAATCAACAATGCAGACCTATCTTTGTAAATAAAAGTGGCTTAAATACATGCAAAGAAGACTTTTGCATTCTTGTATGCAAAAAGACAATTAAATCTGCTATTTTTGTGTGTAAATCAACAATGCAGAACAGTATTTGCATTTAAACGTGGCTAAAGATAGCTAACATTTGAAAGGAAGGCTATTGCAATCCAGCATGCAAATAAAAAGACAATGAATGAATTCAATGTAAATATTGCAATGACATTATTGCTTTAGTCATTTTTTTATTTCAATCTTACATTTCTAAAAGAAAAAGTGAAAAATTGACCAAAAAAATCGATAGCACATCTAAGACTGAAATTATCTACAAAACAAAATTGTGCATTTTAATCGGTTCTAGCTGAATTCACTGCAGACGTTTAATACTTGGGGAGGGGGGGGGGGTTATATACAGTAGATATATTTCATATATTAAAAAAATAAATATATGCTAAAACTTTAACTACATTTTTAAAAGAAAAGTCAAATCTAATTCAAAATATGAACTAAAACTAAAATAACACTGATATATATGTAAGAGAGTATGATTATCTCCTGTATAAACAGCTTTATAATGCATGATCATAGTGATGGTCGATTGCTCTTATTACAGCTTTGGTCTCTCTGAATACTAAGAGATGACAGCGCAAACTAACCATAGAAGATTATGCAACTTAATACGGGTGACCTTAACAACAAATTCCACGGCTAATGCATACTAGAGCTACTGTCTTGAAAGATATACACGAAAAAAAACACTGTGAACATTCACCTCTGGCTCACCTTTATCCAGCTTGAAAGAGCTTTCCATCGGAGCCGATCTTTCCTTTAATATCATCAGGTCGTGGAGGTCACCCCTCAAACCCGTCACAGAGCTTCTAGCATTTAGCGCGAATGCCAGGTGGCCTTTTTAGCAGCATTATATCAGGAAGTAGTTAAATAAGGAACGGCGCCCGCATGGAAGCTCAGAGGTCCCCTGTTGCATGTACCTGCAGGGCCACAGCAGCTGTGAAGCAGGCTTTTCATCTAAAAACGTCCCTAATTAAGTTAAGTCCACCGAAGCCCTCCGTGACATTCAGTTATTCTTATCCACCTCGCTCCCTGAGGGCCGACTGACCTATTCAACAAGCGGGCCGCTGTGGGTCTGCGCTGGCCAGATGCCGAGACCTCGCCACAGTCAACACGAATCCCAGCAGCGTTTCAGGAGGAGGACGACACAACCGACAGATTAGACCAATCTCGCTATCAAAGATGAGGACGGATAGCGTGAGATCTCTTCAGAATCTCAAACGTTTCACCTTCAGATTAAATGAAGAGGGACTGGAGAAAGCGTAGATTTGACTCTTAAGAAAACACCTCAGTAATATTTCATGTAAAGTTTCAAAAGAGATCAAACTTTGCTCACATTTGCCAAGATACCAAAGTCTGCAGTCAAGTATTGGGTCAATTATATACACTATATTGCCAAAAGTATTGGGTCGCCCGCTTCTAATGAAAGGTTTGACTACTTTAGTAATTTCCATGACATACGGGTACATATGGGTTCAGTCATGTCATACTCTTCACAACTGTTGCAACAGAGGTGGAAATATAATTTTTAAGTACTTGAATTATGTTTCCATCTTTGTTACCACAGTTTGGAAGTGTATGAAATGACTGTACCCATATGTACAAGTCATTGGTGTTTGGTGATGAGTTTTTGGCTCAAGGTCTGTATTTAAAGTCACACCAGAGGTGTTCAGCTGGGATTTCTGCAGACCAGTCAAGTTCTTCCACACTGACTGAATCATCATTTCTCTTTGATTCTTGTCTTATACACAGAGACACTGTCATGTTAGAATAGAAAAGGGTTCTGTCCAAACTGTTGCTATAAAATTAGAAGCACACAATTCCTAGAATATCATTATATGCTTAAACATTAAGATTTGTACTCATGGAAATTACTAAAGTAGTCAAACCTTTCATTAGAAGGGGGTGACCCAATACTTTTGGCAATATAGTGTGTGTGTGTGTGTGTGTGTGTGTGTGTGTGTGTGTGTGTGTGTGTGTGTGTGTGTGTGTGTGTGTGTGTGTGTGTGTGTGTGTGTGTGTGTGTGTGTGTGTGTGTGTGTGTGTGTGTGTGTGTGTGTGTGTGTGTGTGTGTGTGTGTGTATATATAGGAAATTGACACTCTTATTCAGCAAAGATGCATTAAATAAAAACTACATTTATTATGTTATAAGATATCAGCATATTAGAATGATTTCTGAAGATCATGTGACACTGAAGACTGGAGTAATGATGCTGAAAATACAGCTTTGATCACAGAAATAAATAATATTTGACAATATATTCAAATCGAAAACACTTATTTAAAATTGTTACAGTATTTTACGGTATTAATGTTTGTACTGTATTTTTGATCAAATAAATTCAGCCTTGGTGAGACTTCTTTCAAAAACTTGACAACTGTCTCAATTGTGTCTATTTTACTGCTACATCTTTCGACATGAGTTAATGTAATTAATCAGTTATGTCTCATTACAAACTCTTAGAAGTTTCTCAACCTTGTTTAAGAAGTTCATAAACAATATGCTCATTCACAGTGCATTAATGTTCATTTATACAACTTGAAATGTTCAAATTATTAAGCAAGGCAAGCTTAAAATAAAGAAATAAATAAAATAAACAGTAAGAAGAATAATTTTATTAAAATAAAAAGATATAATAAGGGACAAAAAAAAGAAGAACAGTTTTAATATTATAATAATGCTTAGTATGGTAATGCTTTAAAATGCCATTTCTCTTAAAAAAGAAACACTTGCAGTATATGAAACATAACTTCTGACTCAATTAGGAATATCTGAACAATAAAAGATAATTCTGGTGACGATGGTATGATAAAGCTGATTCGGTGAAGTAAAGCAGAAATAATGAGCACTAAAGAAGTGCAATCATTAATTATGATCTTAAACATTCTGCAACTTCCTGCAGAATAACGAGCGCCCTCAAACCGAACGGCCTGCTGTGGCCAGTTTTCCAAGCGATCAGATTTACAACACACTAGCGGCGTGGTGACAGTTTGAGCGCTCGTCTGAGTTTATCTAACGGTGTGGCGCTGGTGTGTGTGTCTGTACGCATTAGTAGCAGTGTTTGCAGATCTCGTGGAATGTGCTCGGATTTGCCAAATAACACACTCTTCCACCCGCCCGACAGCAAACATCCCAAGGGTGGGTTTCCCAGGTAACAACACTACTACATGCTTATCAGATTTACGATATCACACAGCAGTCCAAAAACACAAGTACACAGAAGATGAGAGCGCATGAGAAACAGAGGTAGTGAGAGGAGGAGGAACGGTATTGAACCCCACAGAGCTCTGGGCTCACGGCCCAAATCTCAACACTCGCCCAATTCAAGTTTCTAATCAGCGTTTATTCTGCTCTTATATTCAACAACATCACACACAGCAGGGGAGCGTTCCCTAACCACTGAAACCAGTGTCAATGTGTGTTTTATATTATAAATAAATATTACAGTATTATAATCATATTCGTTATTTATTTAAAAATTACTATTATTTTAAATACAATTATATGAAACATATTTTCTAAAATTATTTATAAAATATAAAAAATCAACAACAGTTGTTTTAATAAATATTTGGTATATATATATGCACATACAAAATACAATAAATAAATATATAACATGTTTTGCATGAAAATGTTAACATAAATTATAATTTACTATTGCCTTTTGAAAATATCTATAAAATCATATAAATGTAAATAAATACAATGTATGTGTATTAAACATTAAATGTTAATATATTTGATACAATTAATGATACAATATTTAAAAATGTATAACAAAAATGTATAAAGTATCAATATTAACATAAAGCAAAAAAGTGGTTTGCCCAAGAACAACAGCATACGTATTTTAGGAATAGCTTATTAAATCAAATTAAACAAAAATAAATAACAAATGCAAATATATTGCATGTATGTTATAAAGTATTAATACAATTCAAACACAAAAATTCTCAAAATAATATTAATATTTAATTTAATATCAAAAGACTAATTATGATGTCAGCTAAGTGGTTTTACAGTGGGAACAGCATGTGTATTTCAGGAATATTTAATAAATCTTGATCTTAGCAATCTGAATTCAACTGATCATCTTCAACATTAACCACTTATCATCTTGCCAGTTAATGTAGTCATTGTTATGTTTATTATTATTTTTATTAAAAATGAATAACATTTTAGCAGTCTGATCAAACAATGAGTCATAAAAGAGATTGTAGCGTATATCATATCCAGTTCATTCATCATACTGTAGCATGTCATCCTGAACACGACCCAAGAAACAAACACACAAACCTGCCTCCTGCTGTCATCTGCTAAATCAGACTCAGAACTGATACTACGCAGAGTTGAAAGGGAAATAAAACTATGATCTAAAGAAATGGGGTGCTTACTTTAATTTGTATTTGGACTGAATATCAAACACTAGAGGCAGAATGACCATATAACCACGTACAGTACCCTGATCCTGAGCGATTTACAGCCTTTGATCAGCACAACACACAACATGACCTCAGTAAAAACAGACAACATCAGCCAGATGACCTTTGGCTTTAACAGTCAACATGAAACCATAACTGATCCTACCTATTTTCCTATTACATCTTATGTACTGTGCATGACTCATACAGTGTGTGCATGTTATTCCAAAGAAACAAGCTGCTTGTCTGTAATTCTTCCACTTTTCAGGCTGATGTCACCAAAGCTGCTTCAATCTGAGCCAACGGGTCCTAATTGCCCTGCAGACTCCGTTAAGACTTTATCTAGAACAGAAAAGACTTTTCTGTATTTAAAATATCATTTCAAATACAGATATATTAAATACTGCAAATTGTATAAAAAAAATTAAGAGAAAAATGTATATGTTTATATTTTTATAGTATATATATATTACAAAATAATAAGTAAAGTGTTTGTCCTGTGGGAACAATGCACATATTTTGTAAATATATCATGCCTATTTATTTATTAAACAAAATCATTCAATAAAAATAAATATTCATATATTACATGTATTTTATAAAAACAGCACAAAAATAATAAAAATATAAACTATCAAATTATTAATATAAAATATAATAATATAATATAATATAAAGTGGTTTGCCCGGTAGGAGTAGCGCACATATGTATTTATTAAATACAATCATAAATCAAAATCAAATAAAAAAATAAATGTAAAAATATTAAATACAAATATTACATGCATTTAATTCAAAACACAAAACTCACAACATATTTGTATAAATAATATTATCAATAATAATAAAATAATAATAATAGGTTTGACAAGTTTGAAATAATAACAGGATTGTGTTAAATTCAGATTCTTGAAAATATTTGTATTCACATTACAGATGTAAGATGGTTTACAGGCCTCTCTTGTACAGTTTAGTAGTGTGGATAGTCTTGATTAATTTAGCTTACGGGGTTGAATAAAGGATGGACCTGTGCTGGTGTGTGTGTGTGTGTGTGTGTGTGTGTACGTGTGTGTAGTGTGTGGTGTAACGTGTGTGTGTGTGTGTACGTGTGTGTGTGTGTGTGTGCGTGTGTGTGTGTGTGTGCGTGAGTGCGTGTGTGTGTGTGTGTGTGTGTGTGTGTGTGTGTGTGTGTGTGTGTGTGTGTGGTGTGTGTGTGTGTGTGCTGTGTGTGTGTGTGTGTGTGTGTGGTGTGCGTGTGTGCGTGTGTGTGTGTGCGTGTGGCGTGCGTGCGATGTGTGTGTGTGTGTGTGTGTGTGTGTAGTAGCGAGACACAAAGCAGGTGTATACACAGCTCCTCTCTCAAACAAAGCCGGTGACGGGCAGTTCCCAGGAAGGGGTAACGTGGCGTAAAATCTATGCACAGCCTTTCTTTGTTGCGATTCAGGTCTAATCCATTTGAGCGCTCTGTAATAAAAGTCAGCGACTGGTTGTTGCGAGCGGGAACCAGCAAGCGGGCCGGAGTTCAGCTGGATAACACCAAAAATGTAGCTATGGTTACTCAGGGCTGCCCGGCTCAATGAAGACCATTTGGTATTCATTCATTTTTATGTCTTTTGATGGCGTGGATCTGCAAGCATAACGGGACAGTTAGGATAGAAAAGAAAAAAACATTGAATATCTTTCAATTTGAATTAATCTAATTGAATTTGGGTACCTGAACTTTACACACTTGCAGCTGCTTCTTGTTGTTTCTTCATATTATCAGCATCTGAAGTTACATATCTAGCTAAACTGGAAAAATACTCCATAAATATGTGTTAACCCTTTAACCCTGTATCAATATATGTGAAATAATAGTTAAAAAACCAGGACCAAAGACTTACAAAACACCACGGTAAGTCTTTAGATTGTAAATTCACATGTCAAAGGAAAAACACATTTGTTGTTTTATTTATGCTATTTGCATTTGATTCCCAAAATCAAGGGAACTTAATAAAAGCCAGGAAGTGGGTTGCAACGCACCATGGAATCTAAACTCATAAAACTAATATGCACCAGCTACACTTTTCCCATTACATCTTTTGGAAGAAGACGTAGTTCCCTGCTGACTCCACTTCTCCACAGACAATTTGTCCTTCTGGTTGTCCTCACCCATAACACGTCAGAATGAGGCATCCTCTGACCTCATTTGATTTAGCAGCTAATTGCTTTTGCGGAGTTGAATATTTCTGCTCGCATTCTAAGGTCCCTTTGTTCGTTTTGTTTTGTAACAACTTATTTTAGACCAGCGTTTCATGCAAAGTCCTAATTGAGACACATAAAGCACAGAAGGAGGACAACATCGATCCGTACAGCATGTTATGAATGTCTTAAAGAAGCCTCTGTTTGAGCTAAACCTTGACCAGACCAAAGACTTACAAAACACCACCTACAGTCTTCAGATTGTAAATGCACATGTCAAAGGAAAAACACATTTGTTGTTTTATTTATGCTATTTGCATTTGATTCCCAAAATCAAGGGAACTTAATAAAAGCCAGGAAGTGGGTTGCAACGCACCATGGAATCTAAACTCATAAAACTAATATGCACCAGCTACACTTTTCCCATTACATCTTTTGGAAGAAGACGTAGTTCCCTGCTGACTCCACTTCTCCACAGACAATTTGTCCTTCTGGTTGTCCTCACCCATAAAACGTCAGAATGAGGCATCCTCTGACCTCATTTGATTTAGCAGCTAATTGCTTTTGCGGAGTTGAATATTTCTTCTCGCATTCTAAGGTCTCTTTGTTCGTTTTGTTTGTAACAACTTAATTTAGACCAGCGTTTCATGCAAAGTCCTAATTGAGACACATAAAGCACAGAAGGAGGACAACATCGGATCCGTCCAGCATGTTAAGAATGTCTTAAAGAAGCCTCTGTTTGAGCTAAACCTTGTTGAACCTCTGCTCCACAACCCCAGAGACGACCCTGGCATCATCTATCCTTTTGTTATCTGTTCCTGTTTCTCAAACACTGGAATTCCTCTCAGAACAATACATTCTTAGCGGCTCAATCTTCTCCCTCCTGGCGTCCTGCAAAGTAAACGCAACCGCTGCCCAAATTCTACGTAATTCCAGCGCAGCAGTAACGTTAAAGGGATAGTCCTCCCAAAAATGAAGATTTGCTGTTAATGTACTTACCCTCAGGCCATCAAGAAGCAGGTGGCTTTTTTTCTTCAGTAGAATAGTAAAGAAGATTTTTAGTTGAAACTGTTAATTGCGAGGCAATGGCTAATGTCACTTTGAGAGTCCAAAAAAACATATCAGGGAACACAAAATGAATACTGGTATTGAGGTCTTATGAAGCGAAACGATTGGTTTGTGCAAGAAACTGAACATTATTTACAACATTCATCACCTGTAATCCAGAGTCTCAGGCAACATGGGAATCTGATTAGTTTTTTGCTCCACAAACTGGTTCTTTCACAAACTGGTTTGTTTCAATGAAGTGGTTCCAAAAACTGATTCACCCGTTTGTTTACGTAATCAAGCAATGATGTCACATATGTAGGAAATAAGGAACGAGCGACCACGCTGTAGGAACCCTTCTCATCTGCTGTGCAATTTATTTTTTAACAGCATATATGTGACCCTGGACCACAAAACCAGTCTTAAGTCGCTGGGGTATATTTGTAGCAATAACCAAAAATACATTGTATGGGTCAAAATTATTGATTTTTCTTTTATGCCAAAAATCATTAGGACATAAAAAAGATCATGTTCCATGAAGATATTTTGTATAATGTAATAATTTTGTATTTTTTATTAGTAATATGCATTGCTAAGAACTTCATTTGGACAACTTTAAAGGCGATTTTCTCAATATTTAGTTTTTTTGCACCCTCAGATTCCAGATTTTCAAATAGTTGTACCTCGGCCAAATAATGTCCTATGGTAACATGGGGCTAGCTTATTTATTCAGCGTCCAGATGATGTATAAATGTTAATTTCGAAAAATTGACCCTTATGACTGGTTTTGTGGTCCAGGGTCACATATGATAATTTCTCACACACATACTGTACATCAGCTTATCTCTCAGTATGAGAACATTTCTGTTTTCTGTCTTTTAGTTTAAAACAGACCAATTCATGGCACAGAGCGAGTTTGCAAGCATCATTGCAGTGTAAATTAATGGACATACAGCACTATACCTGAAATATAAAACTAACAAATACAGTACTATTCCCTCCACACTGCACACACGTAGCTCTCATATGAGAAGAGTTTATTTTAGAGGGAATTAAAGGTCAATAATGCAACAAAATGCCAGCAGAGGTCACTCATACTTTATTGCATAAATAATAAACAGTTAATTTAGCTGAAATACATAATACATGGAACAGCTGTGATGCTATATTGACTGTTTGTGTTGCTAAGGCTGATTGTAATGCGCAGTAATGCACAGAAACGTTGGGTGACGCAGTCATAGCCATGCTTTATTGTGAATAATACAGCTGCTGACCAATCAGAATCAAGGACTGAAACTAACCAATTCACTGCAATTGAGTTATTAAAGCACGCAATAATAATGTGAAGTTTGGATGTTTTGTACATTAAGTGAATAAAATAATCTTCATCCGCTCACATTTTTACATAAATAATGAGAAACCATACAAATTTCAGTTTTCATTCATTTCAGTTAATGTATGCACAGATCATATCACCAGCTCATCGGTCTACGGTACGAGTCGGAACTGTTTCTTCAGTTCAGTGACTGTTAGAGGAACTGGAGCACTGAAACAGTAGGCAAAAACCACCATCATATGATCATACAGGCCAGTATCTTGGCTCAATTCAAGTCAGGGAACCTGTCAGACGTCCGAAAGTAAGTTTTGATTGAGTGACTTGTAGATCTGTGTTGCTCAAGCTCTAGTTCACTAAAAAGAACCAGTTCAAAAGAATGATTCGTTTGTGAACCGGACATCACATGGGTTTGCCTGAGACTCTGGATTACAGGTAACAATGTTGAAAATGTTCAGTTTCTTGCACAGACTGATCTTTTCGCTTCATTAATGACCTCAATATATCATCAGGAGCCACAAGTATTAATTTTGTGTTCCCGGAAATGCTTTTATTGACTCTCAAAGTAACAGTGGCCATTGACTTGCATTTTCTGAATCACCAAAGGGCTACAGTTTCAGCTGAAAATCTTCTTTAATGAAGAAAAAAATCACCTACATCTTAAAAGGGAGTAAATTAACAGCACATTTTAATTTGTGGGTGAACTATCCCTTTAAGAGGACGCTGCCGTAATGTGTTAATGTTAAGCCGCGACCAAAGAACGCCGTGTCAGGGTACGTGAAATAAGACCGCAAAATGAGGCAATTGCTAAATCGGCGCACTCTCAAAAGACAGGCAAACGAGATCCAGATGGCGGTTCTGTTCCAGGGGCCACACCTGTTGTCCGGGGGTGAGACAGTGGACACACACACAAACATAATGCAGTTCGCATATGTGTTCAAACACCGCTGTGTTAAAAATATGACCTTGAGTGAACTTGAATGCAGGGAATTGACACAACAGGTGTGCAGCCCGTGTGAGTCCCTTAAGTAGTCGACACAAGCTGATCTGAGAACAGCCACAGCCCCCCACATAGCAGGAACGGCAAAGCACACACACAAGTTAAAGGTTTAATGACAAAAACAGCAACATTTTTTAAACGAAAAACCCACATGAGGTGAATTAACATGACTGTAAAAAATAGTTCTGTTCCATCACCTAGTGAGCTCCCTACTTAGACAGCATTAGGCATCATGTGTGTGCTGCAAACCAAGTTGGCTAAGTAAAATACCTCGTTTCTATCCTTAAAGAGACAGTTCACCCAAAAACGTCATGGTTGCTGGTAGGCATTGGCTTCCATATTTTTTTCCAACTATGGACATCCATGGTTACCGTCAACTTTTTGGATATCAACGTTCTACAGAATATCGTCTTTCGTGTTCAGCAGGAAAAAAATAAACTTGTCAGTACATGATGACAGAATTACATTTACATAAACTATCCCAGATATTGCTGAAATAATACAAAAATATTAATTATAAGCATGTCCAATATAATCTAAAAGAGTATTGTCTTGCAAAACATACTTCAATAATATTTTATTTAGAACTTGGAAATGTTTTTTTTTTTGACAATGTCTGCACATTACATGCGGAGCGTAATTTGTGTGACGCCTAGTGCACTCCAAACCAGTCTCTTAATAGCTTTCATGATGTTAGTATACCTTTTTAGAAAGCAGCTGCCTGTGTCAGTGTTATTTTTAGGATTATTTATATACTATTATATTGTATTCATTAATATTTTGAATTGTACTTTTTATATTTTTAGTTTTAATTTTTTATTATTTTACTGATTTTTATTCAACTTAAATGTACTTTTTTTATGCAATTTCTGAAGATTTCAGTGTCCACACCTCTGAAAACACTTAAATCACATTGCTGCGCATGCGTAACATGTCATTGATGCTCACTGATACCGAGAGACAACTGTCAACATCTTTTGCTGCAGGACAGCAATTGCTAGTAAATATTCTTTCATCTTTGCAGAAATGGAATATGAATCTTTAGCAACATTCTTTAAGTGAATTGCATGCACAACAATGCTGGTACTACCACAGATATATATATATAAGTACAATATGCATCACATGACTATGCGTCATTGTTTTCAGATAAAAACAATTTATTGTTTTCCGTTTCAGAGTCCACACAAAAAGTCAAAAATTGCATTTTCACATTTATCCACCAGAGAGAGCATCTTCTAAAGGCTCTATTTTCACTGACCAAAAACAACATCTCAGTGTCGACAAAAGGTCAAAACGGGAAGAAAAAACGCCTTTTCAAACCTTAGTTTTAGTTAAAAGGCCCAATATTGGTGTGGTACACTACACTAGGCTTTAAAACAGAGCTTATGTCCTCCTCTCTC